>WEKY01019759.1:0-71134 GCA_013390045.1 Picathartes gymnocephalus | reverse complement strand
TTTTTTTAAACCATGACATGGGGTTACTCTCAGCTTAAAAAATAAAGTAGTCCCTCCTGAAAAGTGGATGCTGACAGAGAGGGAGGAGGCTAGAAGCCCAAGTGCCCTAAGTCTTTATTGACATCATTAAGGTCATGAGGGAAGAAAGCATTTCTGCAACCCCTAATTTAAAAGCTGTGTTGTTTGTAGATATATTTTTTTCCCTTGTGTTGGTGAAGGCAAGTTTGTGATTAGCTATGTGTTGTGTCACAAATGATTGGTAGAAGACTACACCCACAATTTTGACTGAAATCAGATCGGATGCTGTTAATCTAATACTTGTGCAGTGAGGCCAGATATTAAGACTACTATGAATCAGACAAGCACAGAACTCTGTCATTTCTGTGGGTTGCTGGAAGCTCCCTATTCTGCAAGAGGATCAAATACAGGAGAGGAAATTTCAAAGCAGCAAAATTATCTTGACTTCATTGTCTGAAATACGGTCAGGTTTAGGCTGGTCAATTTCTGACCACTTCTTTGGCATTTTGGTTTTTATTAATTAAAGAGGGGCTTTGAAATCAGCTATGTACATTCTCCAAGAGTTTAATTTTATTAATGGGTCTGTGGTTAGATACTCCATCAGATATCAGCACTTTGGGAACTTCATATCTGACTGCCAATTCCTTTCTCCCTGGCCCAATTCATTCAGATCTGCTGGAGATGCTGCAGGGATCCTGCTACCTTCATCTCTTCTGAGGAACAGGACTTAAATGTAACAAGGATGGAGGGTTTGGGGGAAGAAAGGGTATTTTATATTTGTCTGTATTGTCATTAATTTGCTCTAACTAGGGTTGAAATGCAGAACAAAGGCTGTTGGATGTGAGAATGCAAGTATGAAATGGTATAGGTTAAAAGTGGTAGCAGAGTATTGAAGAAGAAACTGAATGATATCACTTGAAAAGCTGCTTAACTGCATTGCTGTCCATTGATTACCTTTCTACTTCCATCATACTGTTTGTATGAATTTTTCAGTAGCTGGAGTATTTTTTCTTGGACCTTAGAAATCTCTTTTGTGGCAAATCTTAACCTCTCATCTCTGGGGCCATCTGCAGATTTCCCTAGGCTGCTATTGTATGAATATTCAGTTGCCTCACTTAAGAAATTCTCTTTGTTCTACATCATTAAATGCTGACTCCTGCTGCTGCAATGACAGATCGCTTTGCAGGAATCTACAAGGGGAATTGTCTCTGATGTTAACAGTGAATCTCTGCCGTGGAACAAAAGAATACACTGAAACAAGCACGAGACAATTTGAATTTATAATATTTTAACACTGAAAAATAATAAAGAATGAAACTGGTCAAAGTGTACCAGTTTTGAGATCTGTATTTCCAAAAAGTGAAGAAGGGCCTTTAAAATAGTTTTGAGTAATTTGGTGCCTAGGAATATAATTTGTATCTCCCATCAAGGCAGTAGTGAGATAGTCATTTGGCAAGAAGAAGGGGAAAATAAAATAGGCTACCACAGAATTCAAAGTAAGAACAGCTTGCTGTAGGCAGACTATAGATGAAAGGAAAATGCTTCTCTCTAAAGAATGAGTGATGCACCTAGCAAAGCACAGTAATCTAAATGACCTGAAGGTTTGTCCTTCCACCTTGGCCTTTGTGTCATGAAGTCCTTTCCCAGTTATCTCCCTGATCACTGAAGGGTTCTGCTAACTCTGTGCACTAGTTACTCAAGAGCATCATCTCTAACAGATACCTTTGTGAAAAGTTTTCTTGCTACTCTAAAAACCAGAGGTATTCCCATTAGTTCCCTCTTTCTCTCTGTATCCAAATACCCTGTAATGCTGTAAGCCAGCACCTTAAGTCTGTTTGCCCATTTTCTGTCTAGTCTTGATATACAGCCACCTTTCTCTGCATGGAAAGTGTCTGTTTTCAGAACTTTCTGCTTTCTTTGCTTATATTGAAAGAGCACTGAAATGGGTGAATCTTGTGTCTATTTTCATGTGTAAATAGGTTTGAAACTGCAACCCACCAGAATTTGTTTTTATTCTGCAATGCTTTTAAACAGCAACCATTACATACCTATGTGAATCCAGCTGAAATGGACTGCAGTGCTGGACTTTTTCCTAGACTATGTCATGCCATCATGTTGGCATATGAGAACTTATGATGCCCTGCATCTGAAACACGCTGTCCATGTTCCTTCTGTCCTAATGGTGTTTTCTGTCTTGCAACTTACTTTGTGTGTGTGTTTTAATTTAGTCTGTTTGCTCCTGTGTCATTTGTAACAACACCTCTTGTTTGTTTTCACATCTGGAAGTTAGTTTTGTAGATGGTACGGTGAGGTGATGCTCATGGCATGGCAGCATGTGTTCACCTGAATGAGGGACTTGCCAGTGGCGACTCTGCATCATTGCTGATAGCAGAGAATGTTGTTTCATTCTATTTAGCTTTAAATCAGTCCATGTTCTATATTAAGCTTCTTGGTTTGAAGAAAATTTAGTTCTGCCAAGGAGATAAAGTGGCAATACTTTCTTCATTCAATGTGTATATTTCCTCACCTGAAGCCCCTTGGCTGGATTTTCTACTACACTGTCACAAACCCCATCAATCTCTTCAATTTCTTCAGAAGGAAGAGAGGATTTGCAGGTTAACCAGCTGGAAACTCAAATATGGATAAAACCAGACATACAGAAGACAGATGTGGACTTTTCAGAAATTCTTAATGCAATACAAGAAAGTAAGTTATTCCTTGGATGCAAAATTGTCTTTATGGTAGAAGATTCAATTGAGATGCATTGAGATTATAACTGAAGGCACACACAAAGAGATGAACTGAATGATAAGTATCTATTATTAAAATCTCTCAGGAAGTTCAATGGATTATGGAAGGCTAGTAAGAAATCTTTTACTATCAAAGAAGTCATAGTAAGATTTGAATTGCTGTGTGCCAAAGGATTCCAGCAGTATATATTTTCTATGCATACATAAACAGAAACTAAGATTCCTGTTAGTTTAATCGATTCTTTGCACTACTGAGTGGCTGTGTGAATGAATAACGTCATTAAAATGCTGCAGGGGTTTGAAGACTGGATTTGAAGTTCCAGTTGTTCCAAAGTGTTGGGGTGTATTCACATTTTTGCAGCTGGAAATTTTTGGGAGAAGTCATGAGGTTGTCACAACAAATGAAGGTCCATGTGTTTTATATGCTGCACAAAATTATCTCTTTTTATATGTAATGGGCTGTGGATTAAGAATTAATTGGTTCATCTTTCTTAAATCCAACTGTAGAATGAGCTCAAGGCTTGTGCTAGAAGTAGTGATACTCTTGTTAATAAGAGTGGAAGACACCCTCCCTACCCAAAATTGATACAATTCTGGAATCCAATAGAATCTGGAATTTCAGTGAGAATTTTTCATAATAGTTTGAAGATTTTATGCAGGCCAAGAATCAAAATGCAAGGCATGGCTTCCTAGCTTCCTTATTTTCCAGATTGATTTTAAACTGGGTGTTTGGTATAGCAATTTTCCAGAGTGAGAAACAGCAGCTTACATTTTAGAGTCATAAAGGATGAATAAGAATATATTAAAACCCAGACTCTGCCTGATTTTTTCCACGTGAATAACGAACCACATAGTGTTAGAATCAGGCTGTTTAGTGGTGGTATTAGTTTGGGGGTGGAAGGAAAGCTCAGGTTACTATGATGATGGGGGTAATAATTTGAAATTGAATCACCTTATTATTTAAGCTACAGGTTAAGGATGAATTCAATGTTTTCTGATTAAAAAATCTTTTCCCATCAGGAAATCTCAATGTGAAGTTTTGTTTTCTCCCTTCTCCACACCAGCATGGCCCAAATATAGGCCTGGAGGCAGTTGGGATGCAGACTGGAGAGGCTGAAAAGGGACTGTAGAGTCTTTCAGAGGTGAATAGACAAGATGGCTAAATACAGATAAGCAATTCAATCTGGGAGTGTTTCAAGAATTAACATTTTGATTTATGGATTATTCACAAGCCATTTGAGAAGGATGTAGCTTTTACAGCCTTGGAGAGAGTGTTTTTCTTTTATCCAGACCAGACACAAGTGCTCTTGGGAAGTTAACCTCTATGTCCTTTAGCTAAATGTCCTTCAGCAAAGACAAAAGGATTTTTGTGACTGTGCAACCCACTTTGCAGAGGATTGTTGTGTGTCCAGGGAAGTGTTGTCACATGCAATCTGTTGTGGATATCATCTAAATGGGATAAACATGTCTACATATGCTTTCTAGGGTAGTTGGTCTAAACAGTCAATGTTAGTTTTATTCCTAGCTGTTAGCATTGAATGATAATTCAAAAGTGTCTAATGATGCTTTTAGAAACCAAATAATTTTTCTTGGTAAAATAAGCTTTGGAATATTGAACTTCAGCTAGCATTATCCAAAGTGAGAGTATACTTGATGGCTTGGTGTGACGTTTGCTAATAAAATTAAAATTAATGAACAGAAAGATGATCTCTGAGCATGTTTCCATCTTCTCACACAATAACATAGGCAGGTCCCATTTTTTAATGATCTCACACAATAACATAGGCAGGTCCCATTTTTTAATGAAATGTCATCTTTTTAGGCACTTCAGTTTCAGCATCCACCTTCGGAAACTTAAAGGAATTATCTTGGTTTTGAGTCCTACTTTATATCAGCCTCTTGATCTGAAGTGGCTTGTGGACCCACTGAGATTGTGTCTGGACTCTTGCTCAGAATTTATCAGCATCCAGTTTTCAGAATATGTAGTTCTACTCTATTTGGGATAAAAATATTTGTATACCCACTTTTTTTTCTTTTATTCTTCAAGGAATTCTGAATTATCAAGTAATTTTTGATTTTTTTCTGCAAAATAGAACATGAGGGAGAGAAAAGAGTTTGCATATTTAAGCTGATCTAAAACCAGAGGGAGAATTCTTAATATCTTGCGTGGCAGTTCATATGCTGCTCTGTACTCCTGTTAAATTTCACTGCTTAAAATACATGACTGTACAGTAGCACCAGTCTGTCTCCCAAATAGCATTTATATATATAATAAAGCCATTATATATCATTCTGTTAAGGACATTTGTGGGTATATGCATGCCAGGGTTTGAAGGAGACAAAAAAGATGGAGCCCTGATTATCCTTTTAGCAACATTTGGCCGTGTAGTTGTTCAGTCCATTGGAGTGGAAGGGCTGAGCTACCTACAAGCACCAGGAGAGTTACCTTGGAAGTGCCATCACCATTACTAATGTAAAGCAAACAGGAATTGCTATATAAATTATCTATTTGGTTTTGTAGGACAGTATTTTATTATTTCATTTTTAAATATATAATGAGACTTGGGGTAGAAAAATTATCTCAGCAAATATTGGGGGCCCATATTTTCTGGAGCGACCAACACACCAATTTTTTGCATATTTCTGATACAAGCAATTTTCCACTGCAGGCAATCTATGGTAGCTAAATTAACTAACCAGCTGAGATTCACTGCTTCCACAACTTCTTCACTGCTGAGATGGACTGTATTCTAAAGTGACCTTAAAATAAGATTTTTTTTTGACTCCTCACAGGTCCTCAGGATAATCCAATAATTCTGTGTTTCAAGCCCCCAGACACATTCACTGTCTTATGCACCAAGTTCTGTATCTCAAAACATCTGCTTAAAACCCATATATTTTGCCACCCAAAGCATTACCAGCACTTCAGGAAGCAGAAATTCTAGCATCTCAGAGGCCTCGTTTTTACACCAAGGCAGGCTTAATGTCAGAACAAATATAGTTTAAATTCCCTTGAGTATAGCAAACAGGCAAAACTTTCATTTTTACAGCTTTCCTTGACCCTGTCTGCAACATATATATGTATCTTGAATAATCTTCAGAAAGCTTCATTATTTAATTGTTTTTGGGGTTTTTTCCACAGTTGTTTTCAGATTATATTGAGGTGTTAATCATATACAGATTCACGTGTTGCTGTCACGGAGGCACTTATGGGTTTCAATTCCATGAAGTTCAAGTCATTCGAAATGTTTTCTCTTTCAGTTGTTCTTTCTGTTGAATATTGAGATTAATTCTTCTTGTATGAACATGTATGCAAAATCTGGTCATGATCTACATCCAAATTATTATCTGATGGGGTGGAATGTTTCCAGTCTTGACTTTTGAAACAATAGGGACAGTGAAGGACATGAGGTGAGGCTGTGCCCTGTTGTGGCAGGTCCCCCCTCTTTTATAAGCATGTGTAGTATGATTTTTGTGGATTGAGATGAGTGAGGGTGGCAAAGAAAAAATCTGTAATATTACTGCTGCGTGTGCTACAAATTGGAATCTGTTTGTTGCCTTTTAAGTTTGCCCTAGGAAAAGCTGGAGGCAGCCACAGTGACAATGAGGAGTGGCAGGCTCTCATCACATAAAACTAAACATGAGCAGAAGCTCAGAATCTCTCTTACAAACTATGCTACTTAGGTTAGTACATTAGCCTAGTATTTAGAGTGGATTAATTTGGACACGAGGACTTCTCTGTTGTTTCTAAAACTTTTAGTTGTTTTCCAAGCAAATATATTGCAATTAAAAATAAAATGACTTTCATTAACCTTGTCCCTATTTTATGCATGAAAATGAAGATGAAGGATTCTTAAATATCTTGATAAGGTTTTCTTTTTTTATTACCTACAGATGTAAGACTGGAGATGCTCTAAAAGATACATACAAAAAGGGAGGAAACCTTTCCCCTTGCTCATGATTGACAAGGAAAGAATAGTATATTTAAATTGCAACATATGTCTGTTCTAAGGATGAATATTATGAATATATCTCCTGCTTGTGAGCATGAAAAATAGGCCACCTGCAGAGACTGGGGAGTTGGTATCATCAGCAATTTTTTAAAAAGGATTCTTAAACTGGGCTGTGACCCCTGAAGAAGGGAAAGGTGAAAAGGAGGTCACAAAATGCTCATGATCACTGGGAACAGTTAGTGGCTGTTAATTTCTGGCAGCTATCCAGTCTCTCCACAGTGGGGGAATGGATTTTTACACCTGCAGCCAGTAGTTAGGAATGGAACTAAGTTGCCGCCAGCATTAGAGATTTTTGGCTGTTAATATAGATTGTCACTCACAGGATTTACAATTGCCTGTCACTAAGTTAGGGGAGCTGAGGACAAGCAAAAGCAGCAGGAGTTTATTTGCACAAAAGAAAAGTTATTCAAAAAGTTAGGCAAGCTTTCAAGAAATGTGAATAGGGATAGGGGTTAGACTAATTTCTGTCAAGACTATTAGATATTTGGTCCCACTCGAGTCAGTGGAAGAGGCTCAGTAGCTGGGACCTTTGGGGGTCCCTTCTAACAGTTACAACTCTATAATTTATAATTCATAATAACTCCAAAGTAGTAATTTTGGATTTTGTCTATAAGGCATGAGGTTAGAGAGTTGAAGTCCATCCACAGCAGAAGCTTGATCAGCTAAGGGATTTTTCTTCTTCTGGCATTCATCTCCTCATCATGTTTTTCACCAGACCTATATCACAAGGAGTGTAGAGTGAACCTGCCAGCCCGATTCCTCCCGTCTGACAGCCTCTCCAGGTCCTTAATATCTATACTTTTTGTTAGGGTTGCTTTACCACAGCTTAAACCTGTAGATTTAAGTGATTGTTTCAGGCAAGACTGAGGGCCATGTGGTAGGTGGATCTGAAAGTGTCAGATTTATGTGCATCAAAACATGCCAAATTGTGAAAAGATAAACATCTGTTCAGGTTCGTTTACTCAATGTCTTTCAAGAAACAGTATTTATTTAAGGTCTTCTGCCTCTGGCTGCCCCACAGGTCTGTACAACTTAGAACCTCACACTTCATATAGTAAGTTAAAATTCTGCCTCCTTATAATATGAAGCTTTCAGAGAAAATGCTAACCCAGAAGGTAGTCATTTAAGCCATTTGCCCCAAAATAAGCTGAGAAGATAGATAATATCTGTTTTATTGCAACAGCAGATTGCTTATTGTTCATCAGAGAGCTGTCACAGTGTCACAAATCTTTATGTGGCTCGCTGGTGAAGAAAGCTCTCCAACAATGCTTATCAGATTTTAAAATTAATATGGTATATACTTATACCAGAACTAAAAAGTGAAATTTTTGATGGGTTTTAGTTGCTGTCTTCATTTGGTTCAGTGGTGATTTGAATGCATATATCTATTTTTGTTTTTTAGTAGCTAAGGATGTCAACATTTTTTTTGATGAGTTAGAAGGTGTGAACAGCCCTTCCAAAGATGATGATTCCCTGCTTCACCATGGTAACTTGACCAGTACTTCTGATGATGCCAGCAGGCTGGAAGTTGTGGGAGAGGTAAGGATACTCAGAATTATTAACACAGTATTTATTCATGCCCTTTATACAGACGTAATGAATGTAATTTGATTTAAAATCTCATTCTCTGCCACCAACTTGTATTTAATCTTTCCTATGAGAACTGATTTTCCATTCTAAGATTAAAATGCTGCAATACAAAATAAGTCAAATTCAAAAGTTTAGATTTCGTGCAGCCTCAGTGAAACATCTATGCAAATCTAAGGCTTCACTTCTTCTGAAAATGCTGTAAAAGTTTTCCCTATATTAATTCTTTAAGGGGAAAGAGTGTGGATGGGATTTATCACAAAACTCCCATGAGAAGCGTTGGGTGTCAGTTATGAAACACATTCCATTCCAGTGAAGAACAAGTGACCTGATGGTGAATAATGGTGATTCGGAGAACATACCAGGGAGGAAAATTTCAGCACATAGTCCCTTTTAAAATCTGTCTTGAAGCAGGCAAAGCATCATGGTCCCATGATGAAAATTTGGGCCTTAATTTCTTTTTGTGTCATTTGTGAAGAAAGGAACAATATGCCCTTTAATTTTGCCTCCCACTGTCCTGCCATCCATGGATGTCAGGGTTGTTTCCGCAGTGAGTGAAAAGACCAGGGACTTCTCTCCTTTCCTTCACCTCAAGAGTGGGGCTACATCTAGAGAGCTTACTGGACAGGTCTGATGTTACCTGCAAGTTGTGCCTGAGGAGTTTTTGGCAGAGGGCTGACTGGCACAGATCAGAACTGGCAGGGACCATGCTAGTAATTAAAAAGAGTGAAAAACCACAGGACATTGCTAAGGGCCCTGCCCTGACCCTCTTTTGTTTACTAGTTTTGATAGAGTTTAGAAGATGCAATTAGAGATTATGTCTTTTTCAGGAGCTGGAGGGTTTTGTGGTGCAAGTTCTTTTGTACAACACTGCTGAGGAGAGAGTCAGAGATTTTCTTTGTTCTAGAAATTCAGCCCATAGAGAGCTGCACTCCTCGAATGTTTAGACAGATAATTAAAGCAACAAAATTCAGGGCACCCTGAGTATGTTTGACCTTGCTCACAATTTCTTCCTTAATGATAGCTCTTCCCTAGCTTCCCATACAACTTACAAAGGACTCTCTTTGCCTGCTTGCACCATAATAGGTTAATCTGACATGATAATCCCATGTCGCATTTTGGGACCTTGTACCATATGGTCTTTAGCAAAAAGGAACTGGTGAAAGGCACATTATTTCTGTAAGTTAAAGAGGAGCAATTAACAGAAAATTATCAGAAGGACATGCTGCTGTTAATATAACAATATCGCAAAAACAATATTTCAAAACCTTTTTTTTTCCCCTTAGATGTGATCTTTTTTGGCTTTTTTTAAGGGAAAGGGAAAACTTTTGGGGAATATGAACAGATTTAAGGGGTTTTTTTGTAACCATAACTGAGGAAAATAGCAATGTATGTCATCTATAGGTATGAGATGGGGAAAAAAAAGATGAAAATTGAAAGTCTCAATGGGAATTCAGGGATGCTGCAGCCTACAAAAAAAAGTTTCAAAGTACTTGGTCCCTGCTAAACTCTACAAGGAAAAGACACTGTTCAAATGTTGTATGGTTTGTATGGATATGTGTGGGTAAGCCCTTTGGCCTAAAGCTCCCCTAGCGTGGGCATGTGAATGAGTCATGTCTGAATGCTGATGGTTCCCAACTGAGCACCAAAGTATATAAAAACTACTTTATTCCTTGGAAAACAAGTCCAAATTATACAATACATATTACAAACACAGTCATAAAGAGAGAGAGAAATGTTAAGCTTCTTGTTAGAGTGAAGTTTTCACTGTTCTACTTTCTTCCAGCATCCTTTTTTAGATGAAGGAATGGAGGTTTGACATATGTGACTACACCACTTTTTCGCCAAAAACAGCAGTCAGATCTAGTTCTAAATATATATCTATATAATTTTTTTTTCTTTTATCAGTTTAGGAAAACTGAATTTTGATGTTGTAACACAGGTAAGGGAGATGAAATACCTGGAGGAAGGTAGGACAAATCTCTGTCTGGAATAGCATAAGCCTGTAATACTTGGATGATGCAGAAGTCCTGCAGCTGACACTGCTGATCCAGCCCTGACTGTCTCTATACCATGTTAGAGCCTCAAGAGTTCTTCCAAGTCCAGACCCAGCCTACATAGTTGCCTTACAGTCTATAACAGAGGGCCAGAGAAAGGGTTCCTTCCCAGAGGCCATAACAGCCTAACAGGGTTTATCAGTCTGGATCTGGCAGACAGTGTTCCTAAAATGGAAAGGACCTTCAAGTACAGACAAGGGTGTCCAAGTCGCCTTTCTGAGTGAAAAATTACAATACTGTAGTTGCTAGTGTTTCACAAGTCCAAGAGAAGTAATTGTCCCAGGCAGTCATATTTGTAGTGGAAGAAGTCCAACAAGTCAAATAGCTTGGCTAAATCTCTTAGATACCCTTTAATATGAGGTTCTGCATTCACATATGAGTCAATGCAGGGCAAACCAGTTTTCTTCAGAGAAAGGAGAAACATAGGAAGGGGCAAATCTATTTTTCCAGTGAAGTCACTACTGCATGCAGAGAAGGACACATTCCATATGGTGCTCTCAGGATGGGTCTGAGTTCAGATGAGGACTGTACATTTGAAGTGGATCTCTCAATTCCCCCTACCCATTATTTCTTTGCAGTCCAGAGCAGTGTTGAATTTTAAACCTGGATTCCTTGTGGATGTAGATCCAGTGAGTCTTTTGGAATAGATTACAGTGGGCCCAACGTGAGCCCTTAAGCCTACATAGTGTACACAGCAGACCCTCAGCATGGATTGCTTTGCTCTACAGCTCCTTTCCTATTACACCACTTGCTAAAGTACATGTTGACCCTGCCTACTGAACAGGAGGCTTGCCAGGAGGATTAGAAATCACAACAGGACCACCAAGCTGACCCACAGCCTCTAAATCTCCTGCTACACCCTTCCTTTGTTTAAATAACTTTAAATACTCTTTGGGTGGTTGGGGCTTTTTTATGTCTTCTTGACAGAGATTTTTAATGCAAAAAGATAAAATGTGCCTCCTGAGCTGTTTTCACATTTAATGTTCTGTGAAGAATACTTCTCATATCTTGATAATATCATTTATCAGCATGATATGCAGTATAGATATAAATAGTTTGTTACTGTTTTTTCCTTCGAGATTAGATCTTTTTTATTGCCTTCTTTTTGGGCTCTAACAGCTGTTTCACTGTATCAAGTCTGCACTAAGTTGTGTCAGAAGTTAGGCACTGTAATGAAAGAATGTTAGAAAAATTCCCTTCTTCCTTTAGTGAACTCGGTGTACCAAGGGGATGGAACATTTGGGATGCTTTCATTGGTTTTTCCATTTAATCAAAATACCTGCTGAGAATCAGAAAGATAGCTTGCATTAAACTCTGTGAAAAGGAAAATTGATTTGGGGGGGGTTTCCTGTAAAAATATTTTTTCCTATTATAATGTCCACTTCGTGATTTAAATTCAGAAAAAGTTCTCTTATGGAGAAAGTATTTTGAAAATTCCCTCCTTCCCCCAGATGTGAAAGGTAAAATATTCTTTTTTTTTTTTTTTTCAGAGACTTGATTGTATATTATAGGGCAGGGCTATTTTTGGCAGGAATAGTGCAGCAAGTTTTGGAAAAAGAGAGGTAAATTAGCTTAACCTTCACTTCAGCTTAGAGCTGTACTGATCTTGGGGTTCCTGAAGGTCCCTGCCTTTTATACTGCTCAGAGGGAGTGTTGTTTGTTCCCATGTATCCTTCACAATATACATTTCCTGTATGAAACACTCCAGCCTGCAAACTGCCATGCAATTTCAACTTGTCTGAAAGTGAAAGCCTAAACCCTGGGCGGGAGTTTTATTATGTAGAAGTAGTGTTAAATTGTGAGGAGGATGTGCAGAGAGTTTCATCTCATGACTTACCGGAAAAAGACCGGTAGTCTGGTCTTTTATATCTCAGGAGAGTGACCTGTTTGACCTCTTATTAACAGTGAAATCAAGTTGTTTCTTGGTTTGCCTTTTTTTTTTTCTGTCAGACCAAACATTAGAACAGGCTTTTTTCTTGCCTTTTTTTTTTTTTTAAATAGAAAAGAAACAGGATTTATTGCTTTTCTGTGCTGCTAGACCAAACACCAGGAATTCTTTCTAAATAAATCCAAATAAATCTATCCTCAGCTATTCCTCAAGCAAGGAATATTCTGTAGTTAGTTTGATGAGGCATGGTGTGGTCAGTACAGAACCTTCATATTGTTTGTGTCCTATGGGGCAAAGTAATGAAAATCTCCATGCCAGGTTTTGGTGTTTCTCACTACAGTAAATGTCAATGACATTGTTTACTCTTTTCATATATACACAGACGTTCAGCCATATTAAGTTCTTAATTTTAAATTTATGTTTCAGTAACACTATTCTCTGCTCTGTTTTTTATAAGTAACAAGTTATTCCTAACCTTATGGAGGTGGGTGGGGTAGAAAGGTTCACTTGTGTTTTCTATTCTCTCCTATTCCATGCCTATGGGTCCAAGCATTTGCCTAAGAAAACCTCCTCATCCCTCTCTAGACTCCCTTAAGTAGGGAAGATTGTCTAGCTCCTCTCAGATGAAGTCAGAAGCACTGTATGTAAGGAGCCTAAAACTTGAACAGCTTGCTGTGATTCCTTATCTTTCCTGTTGAGTATTACTGAAAACTGATGATGCAAACAGCAATGCAGCAATTACCAAGGCAAACTAACATTACTGAGTTGCTTGATTTTCTCTTTACAGGAAGTACCTAATAAGAACAAAACCAATGGACTGTATTTTAGAGATGGGAAATGTCGGATTGACTACATCCTTGTGTATAGAAAATCTAACCCACAGACAGAGAAGAGAGAAGTATTTGAGAGAAATATGAGAGCAGAAGGACTTCAAATGGAAAAAGAAGTAAGAGACCTTCCTTTAAAAAACTTTCACGTTGAAGCTATATGGAATCTGGGGGAATGGTTTGTTTACTCTGAAACTCCTTCACTCTGTTGTAGCAGTAGAAAAATGTTTTTAAGCATGCCTAAATATAGGCAGAGCAGTGCAAAAGTGTAGCCTAAAGGAAAATCACACACAGGGATTAAAGGCCAAAACAGGCCATTACAGTCATCTTTTTCAAGGTTATGCACAACTAGGCCACAGAACTTCATCCAGTGTGCTGTGCAATACAAAAAACAAGTGCTGGCTTTGAATGGCCTGAATTCTACTGAATGCAATCCATATTTCTGCACCTACATTTCCTTCTAGCTACGTGCTCCACTATTTGCTGAGGCTCCTGGTACTCTTTCCAGAGACCTAACTAGATCCCTGCCTTCCTTTACCTGTCAGATTAGACATAAGGGTGTGAGAAATATTTCAGTAGTTAGAAAACAGCTCAAAGTGTCTCCTTCTGTCTTAACCCTAAGCATCGAAGTAATTGGACAGTATATATGAATCATTTATATCTATGTTATTTCCAACATAGTATCCTAAATCAGTAGATCTTTCATGGACAAGAATGTAGAAATTAATGCAAAGTGTCTAAAATGTGTTTACGTGTTAGGTAGCAGGAGCAAGGTGTAAAGAGACTATATCTCTTTCGCCAAGCCTACCATCTTCCTTAAACTTTGGTAATGTGCTTAAGTGGGGCTTAAGCCTCACTTCCATCCAGAACAGGTATTGCTGAGAATTTGCTTTAGTTTGTTCCTGCTGGACTCACACGCATGCTAATATGCATTGTCATGCTGCCCCTGATGGAAACAGAAGAGGATTTTTCAGGATACAGGTTTTGATCAATTATGTAGGTGCTACAAGTTATTTCCCTTTCTTTCACTGTGTTCTTGGTACATGTGCAGGTATTCTGCCTGTGTGCTTGAAATGCACACTTCTTTGGAGAACACTGGGGAGGAATAGAGGGAAGCCTTTAAAGAAATATGAAAATGTTTCTTTTCTTTAAATGTTTTTGATTGAACATGGGTACTGGTGTATGTAAGTGTATTAAGGGCACTCTACTGGTTATACCAAGGAGTTACCCTAAACTATTCCTTCAAATAACCTGGAAGTCATCATCTGCAGTGCTGCAGCAGTTGATAGATATTTTCAAAGCCAGAAATTGTTCATTATTACATTTCCTGTATACTGCTACACTCTGTAGGAGTTGTAACCCAACATCCAAGAACATGAGAGTGTTGCTGCAGCTATTCACCTTCACATCCTAGAATTCTGCCCTGCTTCCACCAGGAGAGAAGCTGACAAAGTCTCTTAAATTTGGGCAGTGTAGAAAATGAACGGGGAATGAATCCTCCCTATTCATATGGTTTCAAATAAATTTTTTCCTACTTCGTGGTTTTTGCAGATTTATTACTGTACTAAGGTCAGCAGTGAAAGCTATGAAATCACTTTATATTTTAAGTATTATGAAACTCACTGCAACATTCCGCGCTGAAAATTTTTTCAAATTGATGATTTAAGTGCTTACTATAGAGGTTTTTGTGGCTTTCAAGACCATTTATTTGGACTTTGCTGCCTAAGCTGCATGAACGATCTGCCAATTTGATTATTCATTTCAGTTCCTATTTTGCTAGTGATATGCAGTTTTATTTCTTACTAATCTCATTTGCCCTTGGTGTGACTTCTTGCCAGCATCAGTAATTGTACATTTTCTAAGTTCAGAATGATCAAAATGAGGTTGTGCTACATGACTCGGGCTAACGTTTTTAAAACCTAGGATAGCAATCTTTTTTAACATATGACTCTGAGCTAAAACTGAACCCTAGCCTGTACATTTTATGATCACGTTAGTGTCTAAATTTAATTATAATCCTGAAGCAAAGATGTACATTCTTAGTACACTCCTTCCCCCATCCCCAGTGATTAAGAACAGTGTCGCATAACACTTAGCTTTAAACTAAGCTGAGTGATCACCTAGTGTCTAGATTATTTCTCATTATTTTTACTTCTCCTTTTTTTGAGACTACACATCATTCTGAGTGTTAATTCTGGAAAATTTTAACTGCAGGGTTTTTTTCAAGTTGTTCACGTGCAATATACTGCTTCCACTGAAAAAGGTTTGCTCCCAGATGTAACGAGAAAACTGTCTGTGGCTTTGACCACAGAACATATCCAGAGGCAATAGGTTGTAACTGTTGGACTGAAAGAAAATTTTACCTTCCGTGAATTTTGTGGGGGTTTTGGTACATTCTCCTTTGACTACCAGCTGTTCGTATGTTGACATTCAATTGTGTTAGCCCTGTCTTTTTAACGTGAAACCATTGGCAGAGAGGAAAACTTACTGAGCTATCCATACTGCAATTTCAAACCCATATTCCTCACTGCAGGGAGGGAGAAGTGCACTGCAGTGGCTTGCTGACAAGTACAGCACAGTGAAATTCCCAGGAAGTGCTGAATGCAGGGAGCAGAGTGTTCACTCAACAGCATGAAATGAGAGAGGGAATCTGAAATGAATTCACAAGAGTTGAGATAACTTCAGGCACAACGTCAAGATCATGTAGCTGAGAAAGGTCTGAACAGGTATATGTTTCTAACTCTAGAAAAAGGTGATAATGTTTTGCAGATATTCCCCAATGAATTCACACTCACGTTCTTCAACTGTACCACACCACTCTGCCTTGGAAGTTCTGCCAGGTTTGGTGCTCAGTACATACAGTAGTAAAGAATGAGGGAATCCCAGACCAAGGATCAGATCATTAAAGTAATGAAAATTTTAACAAAAAAATTAAAATAATGAAATAATAGAGGAGAAAAAATAGGGATAAAACATTTTTAAAGAGTGAAAAAATAAAAAAGTAGGAAAACCAAAATTAAATAGTGAAGATTTTAAATTTATGACAAAGTTCTAAGAGTGAATGTTAATTGAGTGATACAGCACAAGTCATTTTATGATGCTTCTCCCTGCTTTTCCATGTATAGTGGTTCTGGATAGGATGAGTATGTTGACCCTGTCACAGCCAGACACGTCCAGACTACATCCAACACATGATCACATGCATAGATGCTCAAATAAGTTAATCAAAAATGTAGGTCACTCCAGAATGAGAGACTATATTTTCTTTTCAGCCAGGTGTAAAATTCCCTTTGTTGATTTATCCTCTTTTTCAATGTCTCACAAGTGAGATAAGTAACTATGATATCCTGGCTCTGGGATTCTTGATGACCCTGCTGCTCTCATTTTTTAATACTCTTGGAAAAAGATGTGTGATTGGGGAAAATGGAAAGGACAGTCTCCAAGTTCTTATGGGAGATGAGGTACCAACCACGTTGCAAGTTTGTAGACACTGATACCCTCTCTAAAGATCACAAGAGACTCATCCCTTCCAGAGGTGGCGGGCTAAAGGTTAACAGTGTCCTACTTCTCACATTCTGATGGTGCATTTCAAATTTATCTAAATATAAGATAAATCTGAGACTTAGATCAACCCACCAACATACAGAAGGGAATTACTTGTGATTACTTCTATGTGAAGAGAAAATATAGATGGTGTCTGCCATTCCAAATTAAATGTTCATCCCTCTAGCCCAGCAATTTCTGGAAAACCTGGCATTTCAAGAGAGAATGAAGAGTCACAATTACTTTGAGCCCATGATATCTTTCACAAGAATAAATATTTATAAATTCAACCTCTTGGCCAAAATCTGGAAAAGTACCCTTAGCCCCAGTTATTCCTGAAGCATGAATTACCATTTACCTGTCCCAAATGACCAGGTAGACCTAAGCTGCTGTCAAGAGTATCTACACAGGTCTGCTACATGAATAGAGTGTTACAGATACCTTTCAGTAAGATATTTTAAACTATAATAGATCATGCACGGAGGTAGCCAGCATGCAGCAGGGAACTTGTATTACTTGTTCACTTGCAAACTCTTTAAGCTGCACTGTAAAGTGATGCAAATGCAGGATAGAGGTAAGAAATTTGTGCTGGATGAACAAACACAGATCACACTCGCATGTGTAATTTGTACAAGAGTAAAAGAAGAAGGTCGTCTTGCATTTAACTAAAATCAGTGTATCCAAAAATGAATCTGATGTTGGGTTAGGATCTGATCATGTATCCCTATGAACACACTATATTTAGTTTGAATTTGGCACAATTTTTTTGGTTTTTATCCTTCTCATGACTACACTAAACTAAATAATAAAATGTAGTTCTACTACTAAATGTACTTGATACATTATGCTTAATGATTGTGTTCAAAGTTTTTAATTTATAGATTATATGTTGATTTAGTGCAGTTTACTTGAAAAAGCATTTGACAGACTAGTATAAAGTGAGTGATAGAAATGTAGTAAATGGGAGCTAACCACATAAGTAGTGAAAATAGCATTCCAGCCTTTTATTTTTTATATTTTGTATATTTATGGTAACTAATGTCTCAGTGTAAAAGCAATTAACTACTTTAGACCAATAGCATTTCTTACTTCCCTGGAGAGCAGGTCTCCTCACAGCTACTGCATGCAGAATGGACTTCAGAATCTAGCTTCAGATATTTTACAAATAACAGCCAATCCATTTAGGCTTCTGCCAGCACATTGGTATTTGCACCTCCCTGATAAAAGAAGATGTTATTGTAGTGCTGGTCGATTTTTTGGGAAGAATCCAAGTTGTGTGGGTTTTTGTGTTACATGCCTGATTAAAAATTTAAACTTTGCCACCATAAGTGTCAAGCTGTCACCAGGGTGTCTCTAATTGCATTCACTCTCTGCCTCAAGCAGCAGCTGACATTTCTGGTGCAGCATCTGGCAGCAGAAATGCAGCTGGTGTATACAATAGGCCATAGAAATATACAATAGCTGTTCTCTGGGGAAAATCCAAAAGGACAGAAAGAAAAGCACAGTATAAGCTTTGGTTATGTTGTATGAACAAATATCTACTAGTGGGTGTACTCTGAGTCTTACGTTATGTTAACATGACCCTAGAAGTTATCTTTTGAAATCTTTTTCAGTAGTCGATGCAATATAATTACAGAAGACTATTATTTCATGACATTTCAAGTTTGCAAGCAGATGTAGATAGGTTCATGAAGAGCTAGTAATCGTTGTGCAAAGCAGTTTCTTTTAATGTGTCTGTAACTTAGTGCTAAAGGAGCAGTTCATAAGAAGCTAGAAACACGTATTCAGTAAGATACTTATATTTAGCGGCAGGTTGGAGTCTGCTTTCAAGATGATGAATGTTGAGAGAAATTACAGATGACAGAAAGAGCACGCAGAGTATCTCCGTGACTTTTAGCACATCCCTGAGTGTAAAAGGAAAATAGACTTATGACCATGTCAAAGTGAGGTAAACTTAGAAACAAGAAGCATGAAAAAGCTAAGAACTTCAAAGACTGAAACTTCTGAGCATTGTGTTCACAAAGTGATGATGTGAAGCAGATAATATAATCAACAGCTATTGCTTCTGAACTTAATCAAATACTACCACCTTTCTGGAAAAAAATGACATCTACTCTTTGTGTTGTTCTTGTTGTTGTTGTTAGTACTGCAGAGCCGAAACAGTTATGAGAGGCTGATCTGCTTTCTTCTGGTTTGTGCGTCATCACTCCAATTGTTCGTGAGATTCCTGTTACATAAATGTTTTTTCTGATTGTGATTCATGGGTAGAAAAGAATTAAGGTGACTTCCAGACCCCAAGTGGCGCTTATAGATCTGAGTTAGAAAAGGTGTTTTATAAATGTAGCTTATGTAACTTGGTTCTCTGAGCAGTGCACAATAAAATCTCAGTGCCTTTATAGTTGATTCCAAGTTTCTTTTTCAGATAAGACTTCAGTTTACCCAGTTATTGAAAGAACAATAACTTTTTTGTAGTTTATTGCTCCTATAGATGTTAATTTAATCAGCCAGGCATACAGTTTGAAATAGAATGCTTAGTCTATGATCAACTGACTTTTTCAGCTTGCCAGGAGAGTTTGTGTGGTAGCCAGGAGCAAGATGCAGGTCAGCTGGAAAATATTTTCCTGGCTGCTAGTATTCATTTGGTGCTCATATCCTTTCTGTGTCATGTTGAGCTTACTCTGCACATATCAAAAGCACCTATCCACTAGAGAAAAGTGTGGCTAGGGAAAGCTTCCATCACTGAAATTATATCAGCTGTCCTCTGAGCGTTTTTTTACAGAGAGAAAAACAGCTATGAACATACCTATGTGAGATTTGTGCTAGGAAGCATTGGGACAACTGTGAGAATGATGATTATCCCTACTGTGCATGCATGGTAGGTCAAGCAATGTGCAGGATGTCACCTACGGCTCACAGGTTTCCTTTAGGCCAAACTGGCATTTGGACAAAACTAGGTTTTCTTGCTCTTTGGAGAAGATGAGAGTTTGTATTAAGTTTGCATGGCAAGGTTTTGGTGGTAAGTGGGGCTATGGGGATGGCTTCTGTGAGAAGTTGTCAGAAGCTTCCCGCAAATCCAGTAGAGCCAGTGCCACTCCAAGATGAACCCACTGTTGGCCAAGACTGAGCCCATCAACAACAGCGGTAGCGCCTCTGTGATAAAGTATTTAAAAAGAGGGAAAAGCCTGCTGCAGAACAGCAGCTAAAAGAGAGGAATGAGAATATGTGAGAGGAACAACTCTGCAGACACCAAGGTCAGTGAAGAAGGAGGTGGAGGAGGTGCTCCAGGTGCTGTAGCACAGATTCCCCTGCAGCCCATGGTGCAGACCACGGCAAGGCAGCTCTGCCCCTGTGGCCCATANCTCCAGGTGCTGTAGCACAGATTCCCCTGCAGCCCATGGTGCAGACCACGGCAAGGCAGCTCTGCCCCTGTGGCCCATAGAGATCCACAGGAGAGCAGAGATCCACCTGTAGCCTGTGGAGAACCCCACATTGGGGCAGATGGATGCCCAAAGGAGGCTGTGACCCTGTAGGCAGGCTCTTGGCAGGACCTGTGGCCTCCTGGAGAGAAGGGATTTGTTTTTTTGAGCAGATTTGTTGATAGGGCTTGTGACCCCATGCAAGAGACCCACACTGGAACAGTCTGTTCCTGGCCAACTGCATCCCATGAAAGAGACCCCTGCTGGAGAAATTTGTGAAGAGCTGCACCTTGTGGGAAGGACACAAGTTGGAAAAGTTAGTGGAAGGGACCCCACACTGGATCAAGGGAAGAGTGTGAGGAGTCCTCCTCCTGAGGAGGAAGGAGTAGCAGAGACAACACATGATGAATTGACCGCAGGTTCCATTCCCTCTCCCCGCATACCACTGGATAGGAGGAGGTAGAGAAAAGTTGGACTGAAGTTGAGCCTGGAAATGGGGAAGGGTTGGGGGCAGGTGTTTTAAGGCTGGGTTTTATTTCTCATTATCCTATTCTAATTTGATTGATAAAAAATCAAACTAATTTCTCCAAGTCAAGTCAGTTTGGCCCATGATGATAACAGGTGGGTGATTTGTCTTTGTCCTTATCTAGACCCATGAGCTTCCTCTTCTATTTTGTCTGCTGTCCTGATGAGAAAGGGAGTGATGGAGTGCCTTTAGTGGGCACCTGGCATCCAGCCAGGATCATCACACCACAGGTGTATTTCCATGTTACTCCACTACTGTAACCTGTATCAAACATTCTGTAGCTTTCATGGACTCTAGTAAGTTGTTTCAGTCTCTCACTTTTCTGATCCTTTTATTCAATATCTAAACATCTACAGCTAATGAACTTACGGTACAAATTATGCAGCCTGCAGGCTCTGTATTTTCATGAGCAGCATAATATCTCATTATTAGCAGGTGCAGTTGATTATTTAATGTTTTAAGCACTGCGTCTGATTGCATCCACAAATCATGGATGGAGACATCAACATGACATAAACTATGCCCTCAAAAAGGGAACCAGAGTGAAATGCAAACCTTACCACAAGCATTATAAATGAAAGTGCTTCTAGCTATTTAATTTTAAACATTGGGCTGTTCATTTCATCCCAATTCAGCCAGAGCAAGTTGAAATCAGACTGGTCTTATTAGCTAATGCACATAGAAAAAGGAGTCTCTTTTCAGCAATGTTTTACAGAAAAATGTGCTGGTACAAACAGAACAATGTTCTTTCCCAGGGAGTGTTCTGTACAAAAAAACCATGCTCACTAAACAGTGGACAAGTTTCCAGCTGCCTGAACTTCTGAGGGAAAAAGTTTTAGATTTCAGATAATATGTCCACTGTATAGCACAATGGCAATTTAGAAGAAAAATTTGAGGAGATAAATGAGAGTCTGGATAGATAACATTTGAACTCAAGTTTCAGAATGCAGTTCTGAAAGATAAATTTCTTGATTATCTGAGGGAGCCCAAAAATGAATATATTTCTGAGTTGACAAAATGCAGCCTTTAACAGGGGTTTGTAAAGCTAGTAGACTAAGAAAATATTGCTGAAAACTTGATCTACTTTTTAAAAAATATTATGGGTTTTTCAAGGGATACGGAGGTAATATAGAAAATATATAGATAACTGAAAAGGAATAAAAAAGCCCCTGACATACTTCTTTCAGGAAGTGGTAAAATTTCTCGTCAAAAATTTATTGTCATCAACATTCACAAATCAGAACGTCAAAAATATTTTGAAGGAAAAAACACAGACAGGCAATAGATTAAGAAACAATTATCATTATGAGATGTCCCCTATATGTCAAAAGTCGCCTTTCCCTTTACAATAATTGGTCTTAAACTACAATTATTTTTGAGGTATTGTTTTACCTGCCAGCACCATCAGGAATAAGCATAATGCACAAGGCTACAATCACTTAATGCACAGTGAGAGTTTTCATTGCCCAAAGGTGACATGACTGGTTTGCTGCAACACTCCCTTATAGTAATGGCTTAATAAGCAAAAACCTAGTTATCTGTAGGCAACAAAAGACACAGTATATAGTAACTGAGCAGTAGGCTTTGTGTTCTCATTTTATGTTAATGATTTTGGTGTTGAACTTGTTTTGACAAGACAGCACTGTGTTTGCGGCCTTGTGCATCTAAAACAATTAGTAATGATTGGTCTCGAAGACATTTATATCTTTCCCTAAAGCCTGAGGTGGTGTGGGGCTGCCCCCTCTAAAGTAGTGCCAGGAGGGAAGTATGAGTCTGGAAGGGACAGTTCCCTTTCTCACTGCTCTTGGCACAAGGACTCCAGACCCTCTCATTTTCCAATTTTCTTTGTTATACAGGGTTAATTTAGTGATGGAGCAAGTGAAGCATTGGTGCTTTGTGCCTTGGATTAACTGTATTTTAGTTGTGGTAACAGAACGAATACAACTAGTCAAATTACATCAGGGCTCAACTTTCTTGAAAAAAACATTTCAGTTTATGGGTCTTTGCACCCAAATGAGCTGCAGAATTATTCACTGCATATTTACATATTTGTTTCTTGCTGCTTGAGTGGTAATGAAGTGGTGTTGTAAATGAAGTTTAATAAAGCCTGACCTGAGAAAAAAATGCTTCTGAGACAGCCACATTGACTGAAACTTCTATGAGCCAGTTAGTCATGTCCCCCTGTTTAAAGTCTTATCTGGTTCAAAAAACTCTCTTCTGTGCACAAATTATCTTTTATTTTCTTATCGGAAACCTCTTGAAAGAATCTGTAAAAGTACATTTTAGACAAAACAGTGTGAAAACCCTTTTGTTCCCTCTTGGTGGTCTTCATGGTACTCTACTTACTATTCTTCTTAGGTACAACTTGTTTTTGTTAATAGACTCAAAGAGACCTTTCCATTTATAAGGAGATGGATTCCCCTTTCTTAAAATATGAGAACTTAGTGCTTACTTTTTTTGTCTAAAATCTTTCCCTTACACATTTTAAAATTCAAATTTTTCATAAAGAATAAAACCTCCATACTGAAAATGTAGATAGGAGAAGAGGAAAATGGAGACATGTAGATCTGGAAACTATGACTGTACTTTGCCTTGCAATATGCAAAATTCATGTTCTTCTCCTCAAGAAATTTGTCTTTTTGTATTTAGACTTCTGCATCTTTTTGTGCCTTATAAGTTAATAGTCTATTCTGTGACCTCATTTTCTGGGGAATCTGGAGATGCTCCAGAGTGCTGGAGGGGAGGCATGTCTGAAGGTCAACTTCGTGAAGCAGAGCTGTCACCAATGCTAGATCAGGATGGCTATGGCTTTTTTCTATAGAATTCTATAGATTTTCTGTAGATTGCAGCCTGGTCCTTCATCACCAGAGTTCTTGAAGTTGTACTGTGAGTTCTATTGGAAACTGTGACTTTCTGAGACAAGACTGGATTAAAAAAATGCCCTGAAACAGCATTTGAGAGAACGGAAGCTGTGATTTTTAGAACATCCCAGGTCAATGTTCTTGTGCAAATTTATGGGTTTTATCATTGGCTTCAAAAATTCACAGGAAAGAGGTATTCAAGTAATGATATACAGAAAGTACTGACCAAAATCAAGAGGCCTTTTAAAGTACAGAGGACACTGATGGGAGGCTTTGTTATTTAAAGATCTGCATTTCCCTATGTCTTCTCTGCAGAAAGAATAAGTTGGGATGGGGGAAATGGATGGCAGCCAGGGCCTTGTAAAATGTTCTGAAATAAATGCTACTGCTGTGATGTGTCCCAGAGAGCTGAGCAGTGCACTAGAGGCACCCATGAAGGTGCAGCTGTAGGAAGTAACGTGTCTATGCTGCTGCAGAAGTTGGTCTCATGGTGGGGAAGGTAACAGAAGTCCAGGGAATATAAGGTGGTGGTACTGCAGAGCCTGAGTTAAAAAAACCCAGCATATTGACTTTAGCTGTTGACAATGTACATAACCTGGGTAGGAACAAGCACTTAATATGCAGCAGTTCACCTCAGTCTGAGGAAAATAAAACAAATTAATTACACCTTGAAGATGTTCCTCTCTATTGCAGACATCCAAACTTAGTTGCCCTGAATCACACTGTGGTGTCTGCTCCTTGGGAGTAAGCTTGCAGGGAACTTCTCTGGATCAGCGGGCTTAGAGACCGGGTAGTGCCAGTGTTTTGATACAAATGTAGTGGGAGACTGGGTCAGATACCTGTCACACACCATGTCTATAAACTGCTCAAGATAAGCCTTTTTGTTTGCCCTCTATCCAGGTATTATCTATAGATTTATATTAATAGATCTGTGGATTGCGAGATCATCCCCAGTGTAATGTAAAGTATACAAATAATGGAATTGTGTGACAACTGAAAATATCCATTCTAAAACCCCCAAGCCATGGAATAGATTAAGGTTTCTGCGGTTTTTCCATTATTTGACATTTTCTGTTCTTTGATGTTTTGACTGAGAAATGATGACTGCTTGCCATGCCACTTTACATTTCCATCTTGGGCTGTTATTTTTTCTGTCTTGTGAAAGAAACACAGTTCATGTCTCATGTATTATTCCAGCCAAAAGGCACAACACAAAAATGACTTAGGAAAGGTGAGCACGTTAGAGTTTTTGAAAAGAGGGGAATTTAGAATGATGGTGAGAAAGCATAAAAGGACACTAGAATCAAAATGTGGAGGCATATCCACAATAAATCATTGCAGATATGCAAGAAAAGCCACCTTCTCATTGTGTAACTCCCACTATAAAAATGTGAGTGCAAAATCTCTTTGGAAATACAACACAAGCCCTTAACATCTTGAAACAATTGTTTTGTGTTTATGGAGAATATCTTAACAGAATGCAGCAAAGGAGAAAGGCGAGGAATTAATAATCACTAGTATAGACTAGACTAAACAAAGAGTTTTAGCTGAGGAAAGGGAAACATTTTGAATATGTGAAAATGTTTCATTTAAACAGATTCAGTATTAAATACCTGATATTAAAATGCCGTGATAGTTGTTAAAAAGGCTGTCTTTACAAAAGAGAAAAGAGATATAATCCAGTGAAATACCAAAACATGCTATTTTGTATGGACAGTTTTTTAAACTAAATCAAAGTGAAAATTTTCCCATGTTTCCTGACAAATTTTTAGAAACCTTGTTCAATTTGCTCCATTTTCATATAATTTATTCAGTTTGGTGTTGCAGCAAAATACTTTCTCTCTTAAATGACATTACAGCTGATCATTGGAAGGTTCATACAGGACTAACCTCTCTAGCCTCTCCAGTAATGCCTCTCTAGCAAAAGTTTTATATGCTATCTTCTTAATTCATTTCATAGATTACTTGTAAGGCACCAAGGATATTTTCTATTAGACAATGTGTCACATAAAAGAAAACCTCCTTTCCCGAACTCACGACTAGATTCCTGATGCAGAAATGATCTAAGAGAAGCCTTTGCAATCAGGGTCTCTGTACTGGCATTTTAATTCCTGTGGCTACAGAAAAATAAAGCTAGACCAGCAGCCTGGGACATAATGCTGGGCCACAGTTTGGTTCAGGTCTTATCAGGATGTACATGGACATGAATGGATTACTTGCACTTACATTCCTTATCCCGTGTTCAGAGATTATCACAGGCAGTTCTTCCTAAAACTCCTAAAACGAAAATGGGAACATGAATATGTACCAGGTTTTCTTGGATATCTAGAATTTGTATTTTCTAAGCAGTGCATATGCACCTCTCTAAACACCTGACAGACATTGTAACTCCACAGTGAAGCCCTGGAGCACTGTCAACAAACTATTACCAATATCCAAAAGCACTGATCTCTTTCATTGTGTTACTCTTGAGTTCCTAGCCACTTGTAAATTGAGTTGTTTTAAGTGTATGCCTCTAACAAAGGGAAGATATTTTTCTGGTGCCCTTAACAGCTAAATTATGATCCTGAAGCCTATAAAAACTGAAGATCTCAGAAAGCAATTTTAAGTAAAATAAGAACATATTCCTCAGTACTGCATACAGATACTATTGAAAACTCTAAAATCACCTCTGAAGGATATTGGATGTGTTTGAAGAAACTTATGCTTTTAATACCACTTTTGCCTGAGTCCTCTGTGATTTTTATCAAATAGCTCTTTATTGATTTTAGTATGGTGGAAGCAAAATATGTGTGTATGGATGTGGACAAAGAGTTTAAGTAAGAAACCAATTTAGCCTTCTTGACAGGGTCTATTATAGTAATATCCACATGAGAGCATAATATAGGGCTTCTTCTTTTATCCCAGACTAGGCACTCTCAGCCACTCATATATTCCTTACAGCCTCACTTGCCAAGTCCTGGAAATTCTTGTCTGGTGTTAGCTAGGATCTGACCTAAACCTCCTTTGCTACAATTTAATCCAGTTATTTCTTGCCTGATTGAGAAGAAAAATGGAGTGCAGTTCATTCCCTTCCTATTCATAACTATTTGTTACTTACTTTTAAAATATTATTGGGGTCTCTGCTTAGCATTCCATCTGTGTTTTGAACAGTATTTTTCCCCCAGGTCAAACTTCCCAAAACTCTTTATCATTCTTATTGTCCTGCTGTAATCTTTCTTCAATTAATCTAACTATTTCTTACTCAGGCTGTACTTTACCCCGTGCTGAATAGCTATACAAAATAAACGACTAGGGAATTTGAGTCCTGTATTCCCTTAATTTGATTTTTTTTTAAGCTTCATGCACCTTACCCTGGTCTGGCTTCTCTTGCTGGCTTCTCTTCTTGATTCTAACAGGGATATTTTGTGTGTTCATCTTTTCTGCATTTAACTCTCAGCCACCTCTGTCTTCTGTGCTACAAGAACGTGTTTGTCAGACACCAGGGAAGTCATATGAGAAGCCATTTACCTAAGCACAGAGCATGGTTTCCCCCTCCATCATTTTTCCTTGCTCTTCATTGTACAATAAAAATATTCATATAAGTACATTACTTTAGGCACTTGGTGACATTTCCAACATTAGACTTTGTATTTTCTTGTCACTGTTGCTGCCACTGTACTTTACACCAACTACATACAGTGGTGGTGATTGCTCAGTTGTCACCCAGAACTCTTTCCTTATTAATATTTTGATATTTTCCTGTTAACCTTTAATGTTTTCAAGGGGTCATAGCATCTGTGTTAGATGAGCTCTTCACTTAAAAGCTACCAGAAAAAAAATATTTTAAATCTTTCATTTTTCTCCCATTTTGTGTTTAAATACCATCTGGAAAAAGCAAGAGTTCCCACACTCTTGTTCCCTTGGTAGTTTGGGAAATTTTGTATATGTACATTCATACAAGGTTCCTCCCGGTCAAAACTTAAGATGACTTCCTGTTGCTTTTTCAAACCGAAGTTTTAAAACATAGAGATCTGTAATTTGTTGTGTTCCAGAGGCTGCTGTTGGCAGAAATCTGACTTTGGAGCTTCCTCCATCGTACATAACACACTGCCAGAGTGATGGGCAGGACTAGTTGCCTTCTGTGGTGGTGAGAGGGGACTTGAGAAGAAAAACATGACTTTGACTGATTAGGAGATAAGCAGGCAAGATGCAGATGGGATTCTGGAGGAGGAAACAAATATATCACTGAGAGAAGTATTTGTCAGCTGTGTTTCTGGATGTGTGTGTAAGACACAGAAAGGGGGAGGGGGAGTTGCTTTGAAATATTATGCTGCAGAAATTAGTTAATTTTTATAATTTTTCTTTCCTTTTTCGAAGAGCAATATGGCATTTGTGGACAGTAGGGAAATAACATTATTTTAGAAAATAAATTCACCAGCTGTGCTGCTGTGATGATAACAATTCAGTTCAAAGCTTTCAGTCCCTAGTACCAAGAACTAGGAGAAATATGTGTCCCACAATTTTAATACCATTTCTTCCCTAACCAATTCACCACTCTGCTCTGACATTCAAAAGAGGTTATGCATGACAGTGTATGTGTGTTCTGCAATTTGCAAAATTGTTTCCATTTTCTAGTGATGTAACACTAATGAAATATCCCCCCAATTTTAAAACATCTTCTATAATATTCATTGGTCCAACGTGTTTTTAAGAAAATTCCTTTCAACAAAATGATTATTATGTATAGAGCCATTGATGTATGAGCCATATTGATTTATGTCAAAAATTATCTAGTGGAATTATAATTTTCCTGTCAGGAAATCTTTGTAATAGAAGAAAGTATCTATAATAGTGTATCTATAAAGCACTTGAAAAACTGGAATCATTAAGTGAAGTGAGATCTTAATTTTATTTCCATGTTACATTTTTACACTTCTCCATAGAAGAGAATGAAATGCTTATTGCTGTAAGAATACTCGTTCCAGAGGTACAGTAGATGAGAATTTCAATTCTACTTCAAAATTTTGCCCTGAAAAAAAAACGATCTGAATAGTACCACAGATCTAAAAACTTTTGTAACTTCTGTTTCTCTTTAGGACTGTGAATTCTCTGATGCAGTTCTGAGAGGCACAGCCCTTACAAAAAAAGTGCAGAATAATAGAAAAAATCTAGAAATATTTATCGGTCAATAGATAAAAAACATATTTGTACTTTCCTAAGCTGAACAAGCTGCCTTTGTTAACTGGGGGCTTATTAAAGACAATAATATCTATTTTATCTCTAGAGAAGGACAGTATGGTCTATTAAGAAAAGAATCTTCATTACAGCAGTTTCCATGGTACAAGTGAATTTGGAAATGGCGATTCTTTTCCAGTGTATGTGTTACTTGTGGCCTTCATTTCACAGCATCATAGGGATCTCAAAATTCAAAAGTTTTCAGCAAACAATTTCAGGATTAGTACCACCACTTTGTAGCACATGCCATCAGATCAACACTAGCATTGTCTCATGAGAGAGTGATGTCGTCTTTTGAGTAAAGAGGATTTGTTTGTTTTCTGCAACTCCTCTCATTAAATCTGCATGTAAGGACTTCAAACTAGGAGAGAAAATCATCTTTGTGCTCTATCGCATTTATCTGAACCATTGAGATACTGAGCTCCATCTGGTGCTGCTCTGCTCTTCTGTGTCATACAGGAGGTGTTCTCATCCAGCACCTTATGTCAGTAGGCACACTGGGAACAGCAATAATTGATCAATAGTGGAGTTCATGTTTAGGTGTCTGCCTTGACAATTCATTGTGCCACGTTTGGGCATTGCTTTATCATAATAAATTAGAACAATCTGAAGTAAATTCATAATTTGCCCTTTCCATACCTCGACCTTGTTTCATTTAAAGAATGTCTAACAAATGAGGGGGTTTGTACAGAGATACACAAAGGATCCAGAATTTTGCCTCCTTGGTTTAGAGACATTATGTATTTCAATTTCATCTTGTCTCTAGTTAGATTCTAATTACTCTATCTTTGCTTAAGAAAGTGGGGTTTTTCTTCTGGTTCTGATGTGTGGGTTTTTAACACCGGATGATCTAGTTACATACAGAGGTCAAATTACTTCGAGCTTAGTTGAGCAGAGAGGTGAAAAATCATGTAGATCATCAATTATTAGAAATTTCCACTCTGCATTAAACCATGAGATTTTTTTTTATGATCAAGGTGAAACTGTGGCTTGCTGAAGACAACATATGAAGATGGATTTGCCTTTATCTCTTGGGGTATTGTATTTAATTTTTTGTGGGAAGACTTATACAGTCTGGGCATGGTTGGGGATTTAAAAGAAGGTCACTCTATCTAATAATTTTAATCTGAATTGTAACTGAATAGTGGTAATCAAGTCTATTCTCACCATCATCCTTTGCTTTGGAAAGAATTTCCCTTTCATGTAGTAATGGTGTTGTATCTGAAGAGATGTCTGCTCTACCATATGCTTTGGCATATTTACAAGACAACATTTCTTGTAAAATTTTGTTTATAGTGTATCAGATCTCTTGAGTACCGTAGTAAGACTGCAGAATGCAGTTACCCAGAAATTCACCTTGTCCATCTTATTAAAGAAATATAACAGCTATATAACTCTTTGTAAAAAGGGGAAGAAGAAAGGGAAAATGGCTTGCCCATGTCTCTGCCTTTAAATGAGGAAGGCAGGAAAGTTTTGCAGCAATGATTTGAAAAATGTGAAATTAATTATTAGAAGATGGCCCTTCAAACTCTTTCCAATTCTAATAATACTTGCAGTAAAATAAGTAAGGCACAGAAAATTGAGACATTAGTCAAGTCAACAAGCATTTGAGTCGCCCAGACTAGCAGAGTTTACGGGTGACTGTAACTAGTAGAGTTGTGAGTGATTCATATTTTTCACATGCATCTTTCCCCTTCATTTAAGTGGATCTTAGTTTTTCTTTGGTGCTTTTTCTTCCCTGGAAAATGGGAAAGTGCACTAAGTCTGAGAAGGAGCAGTCAGAGTGCTCTTCCTTCCTGCAGAACAGAGGCACGTGTGTCCTGCACAGGCAGGAATGGTGCAGAAACCCATCCAGGTGTTGCCAGTTGGCTTTGTAGGTATTCCAGTCATGTCGACGTGGGACAGCACCCAAGAAAACAAGTTGTGCTAACAACCATATGCATTACCCCACTGCTTCCCCTATGGCATGGGCTGACATCTCTGCCTGTAATTACTCGTCTGGTGGATGTCCAGCTGTCTTGAAGAACTTGTGGCTTTCCTTGTGTCATGTGGACTAAACTGAACTGACGGTGACAGTAAGAGTAGTCTCTTCTTCAGCTGTGCTCTTGTTGAGCTCATGCATGTCTCACTTTAGAAAAAATTTGGAATCACACCATCAAATACAGAGAGGTACAAGAGAGGTACAGGACAGTTCACCGCATCCTGGAAACTGTAGGTCCTGAAAATCTTTGAGTCAAGATTGATGGTCATATATGTATTTCTTGTCTTCCTTGATTGTATGAGCTGAGAAAAAAAGTCTCTGTAGAGGGAATTGAGCAACCAAAGAGCTTCACACTACTGGAGCATGGGCAAGTGCTCAGAACCTGGGCAGGTGTTCTGAACCTGGATGGCTGCCAGCACTTCTGCATCCATGTGGACGTTCAGCTGTGGCCTTTCTGTCCAGAGACACTCTGGTGCCCAGAGAGGTCTCCAGCCACAGAGATATTCCAGACCCCACAAACTACTCTAGCTGTCCCTGCTTAGAGCAGGAGATTTGGCTAGAAGGACTCTATTATTCTATGATGCAATAAGCATCTTATTCTGTTTTCTCTAGGGTATTTGTATGAAAAAGTTGTCATGAGTCTGCCTGCACTTCTTGTGTGTTTGATTGATTATCGTGTTTGTGAAATTAACTGTTGACAAAAAAATAAATTGCCTTTTTCTTTACAAAAGCAGTGATTTTCCTATAAGCCTCTAAAAACAAACATGAATATTTAATAGACAATTCATTAAATGTAAGTATTTTCTACTTCAAAAAATGATCAATGAGAAATAAATCCATACTGGAAAAATATCAGCTTTATATTTTACACTTGGGATAAATCACAAAGGAAGCTACCTTATAAAATGTAGTTCAATTGTGTGATGTATTTTTAATGGCCTGTGATGTCACAAGTAAAATAAGGTACTTAAGAGGCCTTTCTTCGGCCCATAGAACAGTCAAAAAGATTTGATAATCTCAACTATCACTGTATAAAGTATTAACTTTTCTAATCTAAAATTGGAGTTTATAACTGATGTTTCATGTAAAGAGGCAATGTCAAATACTGTTTTCATAAGTAAAAATGCATTATTCTGCCCAGAGATTTTAGCTATCTGCATTTTTAAATCTGCAAATAATGATTTCACAAGTTTATACTAATATTACAGTCCAGAAGAATTATAAGATATTTGTCAGAAAAAAATCCGTATTATTAGTTATTTTGTTACCGAGATCTTATCCATATGGGTCTAACCTGTATTCATTCAGTGTTTGCTGATGGAATTATCAAGAAATGTTTTATCATTGCCTCGCAGTCAGATCTACCTTTTCCATTAGGACAGTCATGCTGCAGGTATTTCTAACTCTTTTCTCTCGGAAGTGCAGTCCAAGTCAGAGGATATTGTTTCCATGGTTGATTTACTACATCTAAGTTACCTTACTGTAAGATCCATTGTGCAGATTTAGATGACATTTGTTGGAATTAAAGACTTCCTTCTGGTGTCGTTTCTTATCTTAAAGCAATTTGTATTTCTCTACTGCAGATTGTGAGCTCATCACTGCACAGTAAATTTGAGCAGTGAGATAATATTTAGATTTTACTTCTACCCAAGTAACCTACCCTGTTCTTGAAGCTGTCCTCCCACTCACATATTTTTGTCTACATAGAAGGACATTTGCAAGCATTTCCTCTTGTTCTGTTCCAGAACTGAGATTCTGTCAAATGCTGCCAGAAATTAAGCACTGTAACAATGACACCTGCTCAGAGCTGGATTAGATGACACATTGCCTGAATGCTGGCAGGAAGCAGCCACCTGCCTGCATTACTAACTCCACTGGAGCAGAACCTCTGCAAGAACTTTGCAAAGTGAAAACAAAGCTTTACTTCATCATCACATTTTGTCATGAGATTTCGCATAATAATCATTCTAAATTGTAATCCTGTGCTTCTGTCTCCTTACATCAACTTATTCTACATTTCACATGTCAGTCCCCTCAGGTCAAAATTGCTTTTATTAACAGCTTCCTATTTTTTAGGTAGGGCTATCTTTTTTATTCTTATTTTCATCCTTACTGCTTTTGCCCTAAAGTTTCTTGGAAGTCAAAGGCTTCTTAATCTCCTAATTAAAATGTGAACCATATATTCCCCTTTTTCACTAAACCTGTGCTTTGACTGGAAGTACATGTGTGAAAGATAATTGGTACAGTTATTCGTTAGGTTCCTCAGAAGCATGAACACGGAGGCTAATGTTTGTGACTATGCAATATTTTCCCTGAAACCAGACATATATTAACAGTATCTAAATAATTGCCCAGTGGTAATGAATGCACTTGAAAACTATTGGCAGAACATACCTTCTGTTTGTCCAGTTCTGTGGAATTACCCATGTGCATTTACATGTACTTTGGTTTTGCGGAGGTAGAAGAGTTCAATCAACTAAAATTTGCTGGGTTTTGTTTTTCCACTTAATTCACTCCACATGGCAAATCAATCTGTGCTGTTAAGTGATTCTCAAAAACAGTGGAATGTGTAGTAGTTACTATTTACTGCTCTGCACTCAGACATCATACAGAGCTAGACTACAGAGAGAACTGTTAGTAGAGGAAGCATGTTGATCTTGTCTCCTTTTGCGCTTTTCCCTGCATTATGGTCTTACCAGAAATTAGCTATATTTGCCAAAATGTAAAGAACTGTTTCTGTTCTGGCTTTTTACCTTGCCTTGCATGATCTTCCTAAAGTAGGTAACATTAATTCTGGTTATTCAATCTGTTTCAAAATCTTTCTTATCTCATTTTATTTTTATGAGGAAGGCTTTTAAAGGTGAAGAGAGGCCTAGCCTTAGAGTAATTTTCTCTTAAATGATAATAGGGAAAACACCTTAATGGTAAATCCTGACTTTTTTTCACCCTATTTTTTTCATACATGAATGAAAACCTGCCTAGTAGACTAAAGGCAAATAAACAATGGCACCATTCAGTTGGAGACACTGTAATTTTATCCTTCTTCAAGGTTATATGCTGTGAATAGGTTTTCTCAACTATCTTAACTTTTAGACTCAAGAAATGCTTGTATCAAGGTGAGTACCTACAGCTGCTTTTGTCTTAAAATGACTTGACCATATTATTGATAATGAACTAAAATTAGCTAGGAAGAGAACGAGAATGTTCAAGAGGGTATTTGACAAAAGACACTAATCTTTAGCCTTAATCCTGGAAGGCAGCCTGCAAATACAGCAAAATATGGGCTTTTCAAGAGACATTCCATGTCAGCATAACTCTGCTTCTATTCAGACTAGCAACAATAAGGTCAGAATGACCAGAGTCAGGTCAATAGCAAATACATATATACTTAAATTCTGCCATAAAAAGACATTAGAATGCTTGCAGGAATACACAGGAGTTTAGTCCAGGACTTAACCATCAGTTAGTACCACTCTGTGCCCACTTTAGAAGGAGAATGACAACCTGACCTTTACAACCTTTCCTCGACCTAGTTGATGACTGTAACTCAGCAAAGCAGGTGTTTTTGCTTTTGGAGTTACATAAATGGCCCATGCTTTAGTCTCTTTCACCCCTTATATAGTGATACTGGAGAAGAAAATGTGGCTTTTGTTTTTAAATATATTTGTGGTTGATTGTATTTCTTTGGCAAATAACAATGTCTTTATAAACTTAATGGTAAAATAGAAAGGTATTCTTGCCAGAAGGGCAAGTCTATAATATGTGGACCCATAGTATTTCCTCTATTCTAGGACTTGCAGCAATGATACAGTCGTAATGATGTCTGTCAGTGAAGCCAAAATGTATATTGCCTATCTGCAACCCAGACTCTGGTGATGTGAATTCTACCATACAAACCTATTTTGAAGATCAAGTTAATTAAACTAAATACACCTGCTATCGCTTCTCAATGAGAATAACAATTAAACACAGTTCTTGTAGTAAATAAGGGGTTATTTAAAGAAAAACAAGTCTAGAACACGGTAGTTTTAAGCCAACATTTCTCTAGAGAAGAGAACAGTTCTTCCATAGAAAATATTCTTTTCTCCAGCCAGTTTCAGCCAGTGAGTTGCCCAAAGGCTGTGAATTCTCTGCCTGTAGAGATAGTCTGTACTCAATGGGACAAGCTCCTGTCCGAGCAAGCTGATCTAAGTTAAAGCTGCTTTAGCCAGAGGCTTAGCCCAGATGAACCCTGGAGGTCCCTTCCACCCTAGATGAGTCTACAGTTGTCTGATTCTGGCAAGTCTCTTGTCACTCTGGCTTTACACTGTTCTGAAGACTGCCAGGAATGTTTGTTAGCGACCAGAAGAAAAAAAAATTTAATGGATACTCCTCCTCACTAAATCAGTTCAAAACAACCAATTTGTTTCAACATTGGTGGCCTGAAAGTTGTTGCATGATGATAACTATAGCTACTGGTGCTACAGGTCAGTTCTAAACATTTGTTCCATCTCTGTATTTGCTAAGTGTTTTATCTTGTTCGTCTGCCCCCTTAATTCCTCTTTTTTTTCTTTCTTCATCCTATGAACATCACTTAATAGCAGATTGCTCATGTCAATAGTTGTCTTATTTAAGTTATCCAAGGGGAGTAATGTTACATTGATTTTTGTTTGCATGTTCCCATAATGTGAAATTGAGTTTACTTCTTGACTCATTTAACGAGCCAACCCTTGGAAGTCAATTACAACAGAATAATGCTCCTCTATTCTCAGTTGAAGCATATTTATGAGATGAAGGATACTGAGTCAAAAAACTAATCTAACCAAGACAGTTTAGGAGATTCAATTCACTAAAGTATTTTTGTAATGAAGATGGTCTTCGTACTATCTTTTTTCCAGATATTTTGGTTAGCTGTTTATTCCATAGATAAGATGAGTGTGACATTTCATTCAATTCGTCCTACATCTGGATTTGCTATTCTCTTTCCAGTCTTGTTTTTCCTAGCCTTGTTTAGTGCATTCCTTTATGGACACTTAACATGAGCAAACCCAAGAGAAATGGATTTTCATATTAAGAGTTTAGCATTATTATTTCTTTTTTTCTGAATATAACTGGACCTGCCAAATGTATTTTGATTAGATTTTCTGTTGGTTAGATCTTTTCTTGGCAAAGCTGTCATTTTGAAAACATTTTGATGTACCAACATTGCAAGATATTAAGTTGAAAAATATTCTTTAAACATCTGTATTGAGATAACTATTTGGAAATTTTTCATGTTTCTGCATGAAAAACATAAGATACCACATTTAGATAGTGTTCACTTGTGAAACATCTTCACAAGTCATGTTTTGCTCTCCAATCTAGTATGGCTTAAACTACAATATGCTGGAAAATACCTATAAACTTCCTGTTTAACAGACATAACTAAGTATATAAGCTGTTTTTAATAAATTTCTTCCATTTCTCAATATTTATTGGTGAGTCAGTACAATAGTTTCTTTCTATATATCGGGGTTCTTAGACAGTTCTTTTGAGTTTTGGTGGATTTTGTTCTGTTTTGTTTTTTAATCCAAGCTGTTTATGACAAAATTGCTAATCTACTGCTTACTTAACCTCAAATTTGAGAGAGCAGTTTGCAGGAGATTTCTAGAGTAGCAGGGTTTAGATATGGTTTTGATATGGTATCTACTTGCTAAAGTCTCATGGGAAAATAAAAGTTAATTTGTGAAATGCACCTGTAAAGAAAAACATCATTAAAGCCTGATTTAGAATCCATAAAAGTCAGTGGAAAGAGTGCAAGTGAATTCATTGTCTCTGAAGCAAGTCTCTTGGGGGCATTTTGTTGCTGTTGTGTCATTTTGTATTGAAATATTTTTCAGAAACTCATGAGCAAAGAAGAAAGGTTTTTTCCCTTCAGTTTTTAGCACCAGCAAGTCACTCATTCCTTTATATGTTAAAACAATATTTGCACACTAGTAATATTTTGAGTACAAATATTTTTCTGTGCCCATTATGGTCCAATACTATATTTATAAATAGTTAACTCTATAGTGATTTGTTCGGGGTTTTGGGTTGGGTGTGGGGTTTTTTTCCTTTGTTCTGGTTTATTGTTTGTTTGTTTTTTGGAGTTTTTTTGATGTGCTAAAGAAAATTGTATATATGTATCTTAAATGTTGGAGTTTTCATTCCTATCATGTCACAAACTAGTAACAGTTTTTTTAGCTACCCTAAGGACATGGACATGCAAATTCAATAATTTCAGCCTCTATCAGGATATTGGAAGGAGAGTGTAAAAAGTATAAATGTCAGCCTCCCACCCATATAGTCATAGTAGTTTCCAGATAAACAATACTGGATTTAAGAACTCCTAGTAAGTTGTGTTAACCAAGAATTTATGTGAGAAACATTGAATATAGGACAACATCTAAAAAACTAGGAAACCTTCCCCAAAGCTAACCAACAATTTTCTTGCCTGGTTTTCTGTCATCATATTTTCCTTTTCTCATACTAAGTACAATTTTACCTATTTCTTGGAATGCCATCCACTTGATTGTCTAAAATTGTATTGTATGAAACTTTATGATAATTTAATTAATATTAATTAGAATCTGAACGTTTCATCTTCCAGTATTATCATGTGTCTCTCTGCTCTCACATCAGCTTCGGCCAAACCTGCTGTAGCTTTCTTGTAGAGCACTGTGTCTCCTCCTGAGAGCAAACAGAGCTAAATTCCTCCTCTTCTCCCCTTTGCTGCACATCCTCCAGTCTTTGCAGAGAGCTTTCTCTTAGGTAGCAGCCATGCTGATGTGCACGCTCTACATAAAGTAGGGAACTGGGAAGGGTGACACATCACATTGACCACTGACTGTGATTTCTTTCTTTTTTACTTGAAAAAGTAAGCCCTGGTGGCTGTTTTGTTTTTCTTCTGCAGTCATCCCTAACAAACAGTGACATCATCTTTGTGAAACTGCATGCCCCTTGGGAGGTCCTGGGCAAATATGCTGAACTAATGAATGTAAGAATGCCTTTCAGGTAGGTGCAGTTGTATTTTGTCTCAACCTCCAAAGTCACACTGTACTGTAATGTTAATGTGATAATAACACCAAAATTCCTGTGGAAAAGCTCTTCTGTAAGATGCCACACACCTTTAGAAAATATAAATGGAGCTCCTTAGATACTACATGCTTTGCTGTTTCTTGTTAAAGCCTACAGTTTCAGTACAATACTGGTTTGAGATTAAGATGGGCTGTAGCAGTGCAGCTGTTTTCATGGGGTATTCTGTCCTTAGGCCCTTTAACCCCTTCAATGCTGGAGCCCCCTGCATACTTGTGCGCTGCTGTTTTTTAAATGGACATTTCATTGAAATCAATGGGAGGTCAAGAAGATCCAGGTACGTAAGGCAGCACAGAAGGTGCATGTCTGTTTGACGTATCTGGTATGCACCTCTAAACTGCTTGTATAGTATGTAATTAGTGTCCCATTAATAAGTATTAATAAGCATTTCATCTAATAGGAAAACAATTTAAGCTATAAATGCTTTTTTCCATGGAGAAAATAGAGAACTTATATTAAATGCTAATGCTAATAACCACATTAATTCCACATTGAAATTCAGGTCATTTTTATAATTGATTAAATATTATTTGCATGTTGGGCTATGAAATTTTCTATGTAAAATATTGCTTTTACTCTGCTGGTTATCAGAATTTTTAAAGTCCACTGGAACTGACCAAAAACCATGAACTGAGAGGCCTTGGCTCTTCTTTCAGTTAGCAGGGTTTGTAATATAAGGCTCCGTTGATTTTAATGGAATTACTCCTGAACAAGAAAAGGATCAGACAAAATATGCAACTAGTAAGCTGGTGCCTTTGTAGGATTCCTTCTGGTTTTTCTTACCTAAGTATGAAAAATGCTTCTGGTATGAGACACCCTGTAGCAGTAGAGAACCTGTAAGGGAAAATGGATATGTATAAATGACAAAATTGCAGGCTTATTTTGTATTTACTTTGTTTTCATTTTCACAGCAAATCTCCAACTGTTCTTCCTTATGCTTTTAGTGCTAAATAGAAAATTCTAAGAGCAATCACAAGTCATTGCAGGATAGTAATATTCTTTTTAAAAATTGTTCTAACCATAGAAACAATGGATTAGGCCAAGAGTGTGCCTTCTTTGACTTCTCTGGCATTCCCTGAGATGGACCCACTCTGGCAATAGAGTGAGGTCTCGTGATTTGGAAATACACCAGGAACTCTGAATTTAATAATGGAGCAACTTGTTTCCTGATCACTCAGCAGATAGCAAAGTAGGTGTCATACAGATTGTACAGAAAACTTTGAAAATACTGAGGGTTTCTTGACCTGCTTCAGGATCATAGCTTCATTCTTTCCATATCCATAGAGAGAAAATTATTACAGCATTGTTAAGAGGAAATCATGGTAATTCAATACTGACTGTTGGGCAGGATCTTCAGTCTTATTTTAAAAGCAACAGTACAGTTTACCATTTCAAAAAAATTTTACAAAATGTCTGCAAATCCAGATAGCATGTTTCCAGGTGCCTTGGTCTAAGCCCTTATTTTAGGAACTGCTGATTGCTCACTGCTCCTGATTATTCAGGCTGGAATTGTCCAAGGTCCATGCATCACTGAATGAAATCCTTGCTGTTTCAAAGCAGGAGTGACAAAGTGGTGGATACCTCTGAATATCGAAAGCAAAATCAAGAAGTGGATGGCATCTTCAGCAACACTTAGCTTTGACCTCTCTCTGCTCCTATTGAGTAGCGCAAGATAAATAACACTGTCCATAGAAGGCTGGCCAATATTGAATAGTTTAGAAAATTTTATTTCACCAGCATGGTATGGACTCTGATAACAAAAAATGTCAAAAAGTTCTGAAAACTAACCTGGAACACTAACCAAATTTTTTATCCTTTATAAAGGATCAGTGCTGTCTTATTTTAGAGGCCTTGCTTCCAAGGCACTAACAGCATTCCTACACTACCTCTACTACAATATTTAGAACATGTGTGGTTCATTTTCCAGAAGGGTTACAGTTCCACATTACACAATGGAACCTCTCAGAATGCCCAGAAACCACCTTGATTTAGCAATGGCCTTCAGTGGATGACAAAGGAGGAGGAGGATTTCCTCTGGAGGAGGAAATCAGAGTTTGGTCAGGTGCCCAAATCTTCCAGTAAGGAGTATGAGTCCAAATGGACACTCAAGAACCCTCATATTTTCTTAACTCTCATGAAGATGCGATCTCTATGCTGAAGGCAATGTGCCAAATTCTGACAGCTGTGGTAGGACAGGCGTCTATGAGAAGAACAAGAGCTGCCAGCAGGGAGTGGGACAGGAGGTGGACTCCCTGTCCTGGACCTACACATGGTGGTCAGGGGCTGCTCTGCACTGCAGGGCTGGTCAGGAGGCAGGCTGGGAGTGGGTTCAGCATGTGTCTGCTTGTGTCCCCTTGTCTGCTCACTTGCTCACCATTTGCTCTCACACACGGCTTATTGCACTGAGAACAGAAACCAGCCTGTATGAGGGGCACAGGGAGTGGCTGCACACTTGGCAGGCTGCTGAGCACATGTGCTTTTGCTTGTGTAGCCCATATTCTGTTTCAAGGGATGTTATCCCAAGAGGAATCACCGACCTCACTTGGTACTGCATGTGTTACAGCATATTGCAGCATAAGGTACAGCTTTCCTGGCTTTTCTAAGTGATTGCCCCTTGTGTTTCACCAAATGCAGCTTTAATAACTCACTAGTAGGCATCATATAATTAATCCATATTTGTGTCAGTCCTATGGAATTACTGCAACAATCTATGAACTCTGAAATAGAAACGTCTTTGGATCCCCATCTTTCACACATGACAAATAGCAGAAAAGGAGGAGACAATGGGACAATGATGAACTTCCGGCAATTCAAATGCCACCAGTGTCTGTGTGGCTTCCTGTGACAGTTCTGTTAATCTCTCTTTTAGTCTCTTCCTCCACCTCTTACAGGCTTCTGTCTTCAATCTCCTTTCCTTCCTTGCTAGTTCATACTGTAACTGACGATGGGTTTTCTTCTCGACTGGCTTCATTTTTGCTGTTCTTCCAGGAGAAAAATCTATTACCTGCATCGCCGATACAAGTTCATGAATAGGTGAGTACAATTCTTATGCCAGTCCAGTTTATGTTCACTTGGACCCAATAACAAAAATAACGGTCAAAGTCAATCTGGAAGGAAAGGTTTATCAGTTGTGCTTGTAGAAAGGTTGAAGGGAGTGATTAAAAACTAGGATATCTGCGAAAAAAGCCAAACAGAAGTTGCATTTTTAAGGCATCTGCAATGTGAAAGAAGCAATTAATTTTATCAGTTTTGCCTTTTTAGGAATAAAAAAATATTTTTCAATTGATAGAGTCTTTAAAGAAATAGAAGTATGTTAGTGCAAATGGTGTATCTCCTCCTTTCCATGTAGCTCATTAGAGCTGTTTCTTGGGGTTAGAGTACCACAGTTGCAGAGGTTTTTGCATTTCCATGACCCTTGCTTACTTGTAATAGCGATGGCATTATTCATTTATTGCTTCCTTTGTGGGGATGCTTAGCACTTTGTTGGTAGATAGAAAGGCAATGAACCGAGCTCCAGAGATGTGAATTTTCCAAGAATCTTTGAAGTGCTTTTGCTCAATTATTAAATATCTTTAAGGTTATGCAGGATGCCCAGTTTTTGTCTGACTTGATGGAATGGAACTCTTTCACTGCAGCAGTTTGCATTTTCTTTTTGATACCTTGGAAAATTAAATGAAAATATCTCCAAAATTCCTAAAAATTATATAGGGTTGGCAAAAACCAGATCGTTTATATATCTACAATTATTTCTCTCTCACTGTATGTGGCATTTAATGCCATGGTACTCTTGGTGCAGTTTTCAAAGGGGCCTAGCCCCTGATCTACTGTTTTACTGAGGTCAGTGGTAATATTCCAAAGAACTTCTAAGAGAGAAAAATTAAATTTGAAAAATCTGCATTTTGGAGTAAATACCATACCATTTTGCACATAATGTTGATACATTTTCACCTGTGAGATGATCACTCTGCAGTATGAGCATATTAAAAAGCATTTTGGATATTAAGTTATATCACAGTGTACTGGTAACTTGATGGTACCAGCATTGATACCACATTATAGAGTTTGCCTTTTCATGTTAGTAAGCACCAAATGAGCACTTTTATCCCTCACTGGCACAGGGTAATAGATGCACACAAATCTTCTAAAACTTGTTGATGATGCCCTACTTTCCACTCCCACCTTACAACAAGTACTATAGCAGCTGCTAGCTCTGGAATTGGTCTTGACTTTAAAGAAGACATGACTGCTTTGACTAAAGCGATAGGTAGGAAGGAGTAGGTGAAGATTTTTTCATTTATGTGTGTTATATGAAGTTTTGCTTCACGTTCATTTTCTTATGAGTCGGGATGCAATTTGAAGTCAGTATGGGAAGAGGTATGATCTTTTTTTGGTATTTAGTTCCTGAGTAATGAGAACACTTGGCTAAATTCAATTTTTATATTCAGGTCTATAAATATCTACTTGAGGAAGAAAACTGTAACTGAATAGCCCCAGAGGGGAAAAAAGAAAACATATTCAGCTTTATTTTCACTTATGTGAAACTTAGATATACAGCTTCAATAAAAGTATTTATTTCCTTTACTCCTAGTTCAGTGAAGATTACAAGTACTTGAAGCCTTTGTCCATGTTTTGAGTTAATACAAACATTATGTTGACATTTGGGCAAAATTTATTTTAGAGAGTTTTGTCACAAGGCAAACCCCAGAGCAGGTCTCTTGCAACTTGTCAACCTGACTTGAATTTCCTCTCTGAAAAATTCTAGTAATCTCAAAACTTCAAATTACAAAACTCCTCTACTTTAAAGGAAAGGCTTACAGTACCTGCATAATGGTTAAAAACTAGACTAATAAAATAGCTAGCACCACAATATGCATAAAGTTCTATGAAAGCTGACCCACTCATAAAAATCGGTCTCAATTCAAAACTTGTTTTATTTTCCTAACTTTCCTTTGAAAAGCGGTTCTATCCCTACCGCACTTTATGGTGAGAAAACATTTTCTTTTAAACCATTTGAGAAACTCTTTGTGTGAGTTAAGCACAATATGTATCTTTAGAAAGAGGGTGCTGAGTAAAGACTAGACTTGGAGAGCAGGGGCAGGATTGAAGAGGGAGAGACTCTGTCTTTGAGACATTGTGTGAAGCAGCTACCTCTTTATCACTCCATCACCCCATTGTTCCTAGGTAGGTCACACTGCTTTCCAAACACCGTGCCCCTATTCAGTCGAGAATGGGGAAAATGAGGCATGGATTAGCCTTGAAGAAACGACAAAAAAAAAAAGATTTTTAACACTGTTTGTCTGTGTATGCTAGCACCAACCCCACTCTTTCAGCTTTTTCCTTTTGCGAGATGCTCCTGTAGAGTACAAAACCTGCGTTGCTGATTGACGGCACTGTTGGAATGAGCTGGAGGAAATTTAAAAATTTGGTCATTTTTCTTTTCCAAGGAGATAACTAGGGGGAGTTGTTTACGCTGCAGAAGGCTGTGCTGCATGTTCTGTGCTTTGAAGTAAGGTTTTGCAACCTTCTCAGACCCATTTGCCAGCAGGCTGGCTGAGCATGCCAAGTAATCTGAGTCTTGGGAACGGCAAACCGCTCAAATTCTGGGTACACTCAGTGAGAGGCCAGCATGAATAATGCATTGCTGTTAAGAGGGGAAAGCACTCAGTCCCTTTGTGCTGTGCTTGTGTGGTGTGATAAACCTGCAGTAGGCAGTATCTCAAATGTGCACATTGGCTTGCTGCATGAATGGGAAAGGATTGCAGATGGGCAGGGGTGCTAATAGCTTAGAGAATTCAAACGAGTTTAATTAACAAGAATGGAATAGGATATTTAGAAAAACCCTCTTCCTAATTCCTCCTCCCTTTTCCATACCCAGACACACTAAGCCTGTTGAATATACAGTAACACAGGGCTTATGGAATTTACACAGAAAAAAATAGAGGCCAAAAGACAGGGATTTCCCCATAGAGGACTTCCTTTCCCTTGCCATTTCTCTCCGTGGACTAGCTCAAGACTGTCAGGCTGGATGCTGCAGCTGGAGAGTTACAAGTGGTCAGGCCCTTCAGAGCCCTGGGACCTGACATCTCACCTGCATTCAGCACAGACATTTGCAAACCACCTCCTCCTGTGCTCTAAACTGCTGGGTCAGTGCAAACACTGCCCATGGAGAGGTTATGATTAATTACGTGTAAATCTTATATTAAGTTTACATCCATATTCCAGTTTTTCCAAACAGTCCTGATGATAAATTTGCACACATATGCAACGCCCAACACCCCTTGCCCCATCATGCTATTCCAGACTGGAAATGCACATATGGGACGAAAACAGGTACAGCTGATTTAGCTACAATTCTGAAATGTGCCCATGTTTAAAAAGGAGCATTAGTTTCCTTATCTGAGATAAAAATACCCGGTGGAAGAAGGCTGAGTATTCCAGGAAATACTATATGAATTTTAAATGAAAATGTGTAACATTTTCACATCACTTCCCCATATATTCCGCTGCCTGGATATGGGTTTTCCTCCCTCAAACAGACTGTGCAGAGGTCTCAGCATTTGTTGATCATAGAGTTCTTAAGTTGGCTCTGTCAAAAAAACCCAAAAAACCCTAAACCACAACTAAAAAAAATACCACCAAAAAAACAACCAAACAAACTCCCCAACCACATTTAGCAGTCCTTGATCTTCATTCAGAACAGAGCTTTAAGTTCAAAGGAAGTCAATTCTTGCCCTTTAGACCCACTTCTGGAAACATTCATTCAGTGACTGAGGTATGGGCATACTCCACAATTTGTAGTCTGTGATTTTCGCAGGGATCAGTGGTTAGGACTTGGAGGTGTTAGGAAATTCTGAGAGAGTAGGGCTCATTGTGCTAAACATACCTTAGCTTTCTTAGGTGTTTTTCATGATAACCTTCTAGTATGGATTTGAATTTGGTTTAGATGGTGTTCTCCAATGAGCTCTGATTATTCCCTTCATTTCAGAGTTAGCTTTGCGTGAGTGCAGCTGTAGTTCTCCAGGTCAGTCATTTGCTTTCACGTTCTAAACATAAGAATCTGTATAGCAGTCACCTGTTAGCCTATATACCCAGGCTTCTGGTTTCATGGAAGTTGTAGTGTTGCAAGAAACTACAGTTGAACAAAATGAAAAAATTAACCTATTTTTTCAGCTGCAAGGTAAGAATCTGTATGGAGAGTAGTAAAGTGACATAACTTGCTGGGGTTTAGCTGCCAAATATCTTTGTCACCATCTCCATTGTTCTAATGTTTAGATGGCCAAAATCTAATCTAATGTTGGTTAAGCCTGAATTTTAAACTAACTGAAAATCTGAGAAATAAAGGCTTAGAGACATGCCAAGCACGCATTTCGTTTAGTAAGGTTTATGGCAGCATATGCCATCAGTATTGCTTTTCTGTTGAGATGAAATAAATGTGCCTCTGCAGAAAGCTGGTTGTTAATAATCAAGTTCAACATATGTAATTTGGTCTGCCTCAAAAAAAGTCAAAAGACATTGCACCTTTTCTAGTTGTAAATATTAAGTGTCCTGGTTTGGCAACCTGTGCTTCATATTGTAGTGAAAAAACCCATTATCACAAATGTTCATGCTTATCATGTGCTGCAGGATCGAGAAACAGATAAGCAGGTTCCGAGGATGGTTACCCAGAAAACCAATGAAACTGGACAAGGAAACACTGCCAGATCTGGAGGAGAATGACTGCTATACTGCTCCATTCAGCCAACAAAGGATTCATCAGTGAGTATTCTATCATATCTCAATTGCAAGGTGAAAACTCATCCTTCTGGATTCACCCTGCAAGAAATCGATTTCTTAGTTCATGTCTTAAGGGCTAATGTCTTCATATTAGTCCTTTTTCACTAAAAGGGAGAGATATCAAGTCTACATTTCTATTAATTAAAGGTCCAGCTCAAAGCTAAGGAAATCAATGGGAAAGTTCGTTTAAATTCACTAGAATTTCAATTACGTCCTTAAAGGGGTCAAATGGCTATTTTCTCTAAGGTCAGAATTGCAGTTGTTCTTTTTCACTTAAAGATATGATTAGAACTTTTTTCAGCATTTCTAGGTTTTTAGCATAATCAAAATTAGTCCTTCATCACCGATGTTGAAATACTGATGCTTTAATTTCGTTCCTAGTTATGACTGTAGAACAAACAAAACTCTAAAGGAAACAGACAATGTCAATTTGATTGCATTTCTCTTTCACTTTTATGGAAGCAAAATTGCTTGCAAAATGGCAGTGTTTAGACAGTGTTTAGACGTATCAGTGACACTTTTCCACCAATAGTACCAGTGTTGCACAAATGTTAGAGAAATAATTTGGCTACAAGAAGCCTTTATTCACTTGCAAAATGCAGAACAGAAAAAGCCCCACATGACTTTCAGAACTTGTTCGGGGTGTCAAATTTTGGATGTTTTATGGGTAGTTACAGTGTTTGTGATACGGCAAACAATCGTTTACTGAGAGCAGAACCACAAAGGTTAGGCAGCACTGATGAGGATACTAAAAGAAGACACAGAATAAATTACAGGTCGTTCAAAATTCTGAAATATGTGGTTTTATTCAGGGAGAAGCCAGGTTAATAAAGTTCTGAAATACCTCATTTTGAATGAATAATTTTTCAGGCATTTGATTTACTATCTGCAATAAGAACAAGTAAAATAAATCTCTGCCACAAATGGCATCTTTCCAAATACAGCAGAAAAACAAGAACAGGTGCAAAACTCCAAGGAAATTTCAATAGAAGTCTGTTTGATACAGACATGGGTCAGTTATTGTGCTCTGCAAGAGGAAGAGTAGGTGCAAATTAGTTTGAGAATAGACCAGTGATACTAAAAAATTAATAAATTGGCATGTCAGCATTAATGTTTTTATTACCAGTAGTATTAACTGCTAACTTCCCTTAAAAATAGTGCACATAGGAAAGGGGTTGGTGGCTTGTTTTGAGAAAATTTTTGTGGCTGAAAGGAGAATTGACATATATGAACTAGGTTATTTTTTTAAATTTTCATTCTTCTGCCTTGCTCATGTTCGTGTTGGTAAGCTGGCAGGAGTGGTTTATTTAGTGTTAGTTTCATTAACACTCCTGCTGTTGTTTGGTGCTTCTTTTACGTCATTGCAGACTCGGAAACTTTACTCCCTGGCAGGCCTGACATTTTCTGCTTACTTTTCTGTGTGTAGTCTTGATTTTCTTTTGTGTAAGGGCTTATAAATTATTGGCTGAGCTGGCCTCCTTCTCCCAAAAGATGCTGGCTTTGACAGTAGTGCAGTTCCTATCATGCTTCAGCCTGTTTCCTGTGCCTGGCTTGTTTTGTTTCACTAGAATTTTGAAATACAATGACTTGCCCAATATTTGTCTAGTGAGTTGCATGCTTACATTTCAGATTTTAACCTAGAGACACACAGTATTGTTTTAGGAACGTAAAGATAAATAATCACTGAAGCTCTTGAGATGCTGAAAAGAAGAATTGCCATCTGCAGTAACGTTATGACAATTTAGCTTTCATTTTCTCATTGGTAAGAAAAGTTCGTACATTTTTCTATTCGGGACAGTTAAGGTTTTGCTAGAGTGCTCTTACCATAGCACATTACCAATACAATATAATTATACTGGAGACTACAAAATTGTCATGAGTAGTTACTTGTGTAGTTCAGTCTCCCACAAGTACAGCCTCTTGTAGGCTAGAAGAACAGTGACAGTCTCTTTCCTGCTCCTGGGCCTTTAGCTGTGACTCTGCCTCCTCTTCCATCACACAGTTGTGCCAAAGCTGATTCAGAGTGAGCGGGTACAGGACAGGAGGGGTCTCAATACCACACCAGAGCTCAGCTGGCTGACATCAGTGTTAAGACTCTTCATTGAACATACGGCCATTTTTTGAGCAAAGAAAATGTTTGTAACTCATTCGGTTCTTGAAGTCTGCAGAGAATGCAGAATAAATGCAAGGCTTTTAGTCCTTTTGCACTGTATTAAGGTGAAGGCTAAAAAATGCCACTAGTGACTGGTTTTTGTCAGAACCTATGAACAGATTTTAAGTTTTAAGTTTATAGTAAAAGCCATAAAATTTTCCTGCAAATCTAGAATCCTAAGCGAGAGGAATAGATGAGTGGGAAGTACATTCAACTGTTCTTTGAGAATACCCCCAGGAGCCTAAAATATATAATCAGTCTTTTAATTACACTAATGAGGATTTTTCTGGCTATTGTACAAACATTTCTGGAGAGCAAGATACGTACTTTTGGCAGGTGAAAATATTTTTGGATTTCTGTGTTGTCATAAATCACTGTTTATCCAAGACATGCTTAATGACCATGAAGTAAATCACTCACAATTCCAAGCACCTTAGAAGCATAAAACTCCATATCCTTAGTTTTCAGATAAGATCTCAATGGTCTCTCAGTAGATTTTGCCACATACCCTATCTGTAGGCTGCCAAATTCTTCCTTTTTCCCAATTTTTCTGTGCATTTCATTTTCTAAAATATTATTCCTTAAATATTCATAGAAGCTTGGCCGTGTTTGATTTTGTGTAAATATTGCAATTTGGGTCTAAAATTCCTTATTTCTTCCCTCATAGCTTCAGATGTTTTTCATGTCATCAAAGAACAGGCAGCTTATCTTTTGTGTCTAGCCACAGTTTGCACATAGGGGGCTCCAGTCTGATATGGATTTTATAACACGATCTGAGTAGAGTCTTCATTTGTGATAGCTTTTTTTAAAAGCATGGAAAGACAAATAACTGACAATACTTACAACTTGGTGTCTGGGGAGGAAAATAACTAGAAAAAAAAAAATCTGACCAGACATTATTTCCATAGGAATTAATATTTTTTAAATTAAAATATTGATGTACAATGAGTATGTGCAATTTTAGTAGATTATGTCAATAGTCTTTTTCTTTCTTGCATTTTTCTTTCCCATTCAGATGAAAAAGGCAGATGTGGAGAAATTTAGCTTTCAAAAAAAAAAGTTTTATGAGGCACAGCTAGCCATCCCTCCAAAACAGGTAAAGAAGGAAACACAAGAATGACGTTTGTGAGATGTCCCTATAACTTTTGCAGTGCAGCTTCAGGTTTTCTTTTAAAAGGATTATGGCATACTTCATAGGGTATATCACAAAATTGTCAGTACAAGAGAAGACCAAAATTCATCTTATTTCTTGAGTAATAGAAAACCTCTTTTTGAAAGAAAGAAATTCTGACAAGTCCTTTTTTTTTAATTGTATGGAATACAAAATGATCATTTTGGAAATAGACTTCTGAGTAGTGTCTGTTTTCTGCAGCCACAGCTTGGAAAAGGCTGTATTTATACCAAAGCATTTCTTCTGAAAATTATCAGTTACAAGACTGCACAATATGTGAAAAATGTTTACCGTCAGACATACTTAGTTGTTTTTCTACTACATCTTAGTTATTTTTTGTAGTCAGCTGATAGTCCCTTGGGAATAGTAACAGTAACAATTAGCTGCAATTTCTTAGATAATGGTACACTAACTAGGAAAATATGTTAATTGCTGTTTAGAGATTTCAAACTCTTTATCAGGAGCTATTTTCCCCTTTGTTTTTTCTTTCAAAGGCAATGAATTCTGATTAAATATTAATCTAATATATAATTGAATAAACTCTTAAAATAAATATTTATTACTTAGTGAAAACAAGATTAAAAATTTGCTCAAGTAGGAGGACTAGGATAGTAACTTGATTAAGCAAAAATGGCCATCCACACCAGAGGTTAATGAAGTGATTCTCATTTGTATTATGTCCCCTTGTGGTACATGAGTCTTGTAATTTTTCCAGATTTCCAAGATATGTGTCTCTCAGGGTGGAGCTACTTTTCAAGCTTTTTCTGATGTTCAAATTGATCTTAGCAAACCCCATCTCTACCAAGACAGTTTGTGCCCATGTTCCCCTGATCCTCCTCACCCCAAAATCATGGATAGATCAGGAGTTGCCACAACTGGAGTCATGGCACAGGGCTGCATGGACACTTACTTGTTTTGAACCAGGGTGGTTGTTCTGGTGTTTAAATACATCTATAATATAATAACTATACATTTGTAAATGACTTTCCTTAAATGGGCAATCACAGTTTTGTAAATCCTGCTCTCAAACAAATCTTTGTTCTACCAAACTTGGACATGATCTGCAATGGGTTTTATCAGTTCTCTCTGACTCTGGAAGTTTTAATTGTCTGACAAATAGAATGAAGCAGGGCATCCCTGACATAAAGTTCCTTCTATCTCAGGTGAATATTTCTGAGTGAACTAATTTAAATTAAGAAGTGAACTGAGGAGAAGACTGATCTGGGGGAAGGGCAGAGGAAGGTGGAGGAGAGGTTCAGCACTTTCATGGCTCTCTATTTTACTTTGGCAGTTTTGAGGCTCTAGTGTCAAACTGGAAACAGAGAGAGCCACTACAATGTTTTTCATCCCAAAGTGGCCCTGTTTTAGGCATATGCCTTGTTAACCATTAATAAAAATGTGCTTTTACATAAACAAGATAACTGCAGCCTTAAAAGTCAAGCAAAATGAAAATTAGCAAGTACCCATTTTCAAACAAATAAAATAGAGAAATGTGTGATATTCTCAGGGGAATACTGCAGCCTCACCTTGTTGCTGCTACTACAGCTGGTGATTTACTTTCTCTATGTCAAATGAGCCTAAATCCTGCTATTACCTCAGCCAACAACAGCTTGGCTGTTGGCACAGTGATTTACCTGGGAGTACAGAAGGTTGGGCATTTTTCCTGTACTAAAAAATACACTACTCACATAGACATCACTACTTCCAACAACATCTGTGCTCTTAGTTTGTAGTGCTTCCAGCAGAAGGTACTTTTAGATATGGTAGGTGTCAGACATCAAATGTTTCAGTGTCTGTGGATTCCACAGTGCAAAGATACACATGGATCTGTGCATGCATCCATCCTCCCTTCGCAACTTTGACACCAGACAACAGGTGTTCAGATTTCAGCTTATCTTGCCAGTAAAGCATTTTCCTGCCTTTTGATTTCCCAAAATATATAAAGTAAAATAAAGAAAATTGGACCCACTTTGTTTCAAATGTGTTTTCAAAGATTCAAGAGCTAAATTTGCCCTTTAAGGGTTTGTACAGCCTGCAAAATTACCAAAAAGAATGTATGAACAGAAATTCATTGGTAGCTTTTTCTTTGTTGAATTTGTCCTGATTGAGTTGAGGTCTTTCTTTAGACAACAGTTAGCTTTGCTGTGCTTTGCTATCCATGGAAAGATAGTTTGAAATTTCCAGTTCAGAGTCGAGTTAAGAAGGCTACAAATATAGTTTCAAAGCAATTAACCTTCACTGACTCTTCGTGTCTCTTACAGCGTGAATGTAAGAGCAATATATCCAGAATGACATTTTTAAAAGGGGCTTTAATTAAGGATCAGCTCTGGAACCTTTCCTTCCAAAAGTACTCTCATTGTCTTCATTGGGATTTTCCTTTTGAGTCAGGACAGCTCACACAAATAAGACTTACAGGACCAAGTTAATGATTATAGCTGTTGTGGAACACATCACTGGCTTTATCTACCTATGCATTAACTTCACAGGTAATAAAAATTATAATGTATCAATCCTTACATTTTTTTTCTTACAAATGAGGTGAAAAAGTGATCAAAGCCTTCAGTGAAATGTCTCATAGAAAAGCCTAAAGCCTTACTGAGCCTGAAAACATGGCTCTTATGAATATTCAAATCCTTGTGCATGTTGAAAATCTAACAAGGGCAGCAGAAACAGAACAGCTGAGGAAATTCTTCCACCTAAAAGCAACAAGGGTTAAAAAATTCACTAGAAAGCCTCTGTTTATACAGTTTATAGCTCAGTAATGTCTGATAAATGTTTATGTGTACCAGTTTAAAAATATCTTCAGCTCTGGCCCCTGTGAACTGAAATTTGAAGGATGAGATTATTTACAGAGTGAGAATATCTTTCTCCTCTGAATTCATCATTGGATGCTGTAGAACATGGAATAGCTTTGATGGTTATTCTGTGAATATGGACTTACCACCCACATTCAGAAATAAGACAAACTGAAGCACAAAAGTTTGTGGGGAAGAAATGTCCATAAAGCACTGGAGGAAGGGGTGGTGGTTGAAAGTGCTGAGTACTACACTGAGCTGCCTGATTCTCACCTGACAAGAACAACTCCTGTGATTTTTGAGATAAATTGAAACATCCCTGGCATTGTCCTAATTTATGTCAACATCTAATTGGGATGTTGTAACACATAGATACAACTACCTCAGATATTCTGAGCCGTTCAATGTCTTCCACTCATGTCTGGCTCTTTTTGTTTCCTGTGCCAGAGGTCCCTGCCCCCTTGAATATGGTGATGTTGCTCTTTCTGGGACTACTCTACAGACAATTTCACAGAAAAAAAACCCTGAGTGTTTGAGTTAAGCAAATGAAAAAAACCCTAGGATTTTTATGTTCAAAAATAAGTGAGGATTATTTTTTAAATGTTACCACATGCAATTATATCCCAAAATAATATTATTGTTAGGGATGGTCCAGGACATCCAGAGGACTCATTTTTGGCACTCCTTTTTCACCTTTGGTGAACTCTAGCATCTCTTCCTCACCCATGTCTTCGTGTATAACGCTGGAAAACACTCAAGGGCATGTTTTTGGCCCACTCTGATCACAGCGAGTTCTTCCTTTCCTCTCCCCCTGCTGCCCTCAAATGCCTTTTATTGGCACAAGACTGGGCAGGGCAGAACCTCTGCAGCTCATAATCCCACAGGTGTTTTAGGACTGCTTCAGCTAGTTCTGGAACAGGCAGAGTTCTTCATGGCCGTTATTATACTAAGGTGTCTACAAGTGCTTCACAGACACATCTGGTTATTTCTTCTTGCCTATGTGAGATCAAAAGCTATAATAACACAAGTGCTAACTCTGTAAATGAATGCAAGTGTCTAAAGTGTTTCTTTAAACAAGTGATTATTTCTTTGTTTTTTAGAGTTTGCGTAATCCTTGATTTTTGCCTTTTTGCATTCATGACTCATGAAAATAGAAATGACTAAATACAAATAAAACTATTAAACAAGTTCTCCAGAAAAGATGTTGAAATGGCTACCTCTAGTTGCAGTATGAGACAGTTGTGATAACAGATGGGCAAAATAACCTTGTATTACAAGGAAAAAAATTAAGGTGTTCTCTGGTTCCATGTTGCAAGTTTCCCAGATAAGGTGATTCAATTCTCAGTTGAATCCTACAAGAACTAATAACTAAGTCAGAATGAAAATTACTGTGCTGTTTTGATATCTGTGAAGTTATCTTCACAGTTCTTTAACATTCAGTGCTATCTGGGAGGTGAGATCTTGGAAAGTCCATCAGTAAAAGAAAATGAAATAAAAAGCAAAAATCTCTAACTGTTCATTTCTGTTTTACTCCTGCCTTTTAATTTGTTTCTGCTGCTAATAAAACAGCCTGATGCAGAGTTCCACCTTCAGATGGAAACAATGCTCTTCTACCTGCTTCAGAGTTTAGATTGGGGGTCTTTTAATATAATTTCTATCAGCATTAAGATTTACATGATGACAGTATTTCTTTTTTCTCAAAATGCTTTTAATAGTTATTATTTTACATTCTGATTGCCTTCAATTAAATTTGATACAGGTGTAACTGTAAAGATACATGTTTGTATCTGCATATCTTTCTGTATCTGAAAGATAAGCTCACTCTTACACACTTTTTGAGCAGCTTGAAATGGAATAGTGGCCCAAAACTGTTCCTATACAGAAAAGGCCAGTGGACACCAGTTGTATTTGCTGTTTGGTACCAGCCCACTGGTAAATCAGCACGCACATGGTGCTCAGCCCATGTGCATAAATCAAATTACTTTCGGTAGGTACTGAAGGGCATGCATAGGGAATAGTAGGGATCTGGGAGGAAGCCAGAAGTACTGAGTGCAGCAGTGAGTAGATGGTAGACACAGAAATGGCCTGTGAGTATCTGGGGTAGAGTGGCAAAGGAATCATGAGACAGTAACCTCTAGAAAAAGAGGTTTCATTACTTCCGGCGCTCTTGGAGCAACTTTTCTTATATACCTTTACATTAGGATTTTCTTTTACTGTCTGCCTTTGAAGCAGAATATAAGGAACTTAAGTACACATTGTATTGTATTGAAAATTCAGCTGAGAATTTTGATAATAAAGAGGGAGTATATGAAGCTCTTGAAGTCCAGAAGTTGGACTCCTTGTTTTTCAAAATTTCTGTGAAGGTGCAAAGCCATATATTATTTCCCATGGGTAAAGATTCATTCTGGAAAAGAAAATTTTCATTTGGGTAAAATTACCTGAGGGGAAAACTGAGCAGTGAATCTCACATTGTGCAAAAGAGAAGGTGACGTGAATCCATGCCAAGTTCCTGGTTAAGATGATCTCATTTAAGGCTGTGTTTGTCTAGTATGCTGTCCTACAGACTCATCTCTCTATGACACCTCTATGACCTTAACATTTTATTTATCAGTTTATTCAGTTCTGAAGCTCTTCAAAAACAAAGATGAAGAAAACAGTATTGCCTCCAATCCAAAGGGTTTGTTGGATTTTTTAAAATTTATTCAGACTCACCACAATCCTGTCTAACCTATTGAACACGGAACCTGCATTCATACTTAACTCAATAAGTGGCTTCTGAGAGCTAATTTTCTACTGTATTTTCATATCCAGGACCAAATATAGGAGTATATGATACTCCATTTCTAACACAGTATTCAGTAATTGTTTTCAGTAAGAGTGGTTTACCAAGTAGATGTTTCCAACTGACTCTTAACAGTAAAGCATAACAAAAAAGACTGGAACAGAATTTCAGTGTGAATTTCTACTGCTGCTCTTACTAAGATATGCTTTTGAAAATTTTTGTGCAAAAAATTTGTAGTTTTCAGTGAATTATCTAAAAGTGGTATTTATCATAAAGAATAATTAAATATCTTTTATATTTCCCCAGACTTCTCCATGTAATTCTTTTTTAGAGAATGAATACTCTTACTGCCAGCTTCTCACCTGGCTAATCATCTCTTAATCAAGTGTCTTTAAGCCTTCTTGCACTTGCTTACATACTGTAGATTTTTAAAGCACTAGAGAAAGTAGTGGAACAAAATATTTGCCTTAAACATGCTATTATATATTTCTGAGATGCCCTTGGTTTTTATTTTCATGTAGCTTCATAATACACAACAAAGATACTTTCTTCAATAATGCTACAAGAAGTAGAATTGTACACCATATCTTACAAAGAGTGAAATATGAAGAAGGGAAAAACAAAATTGGTGAGTACTGAGAAATGTCCTTTTAAATGTGTGATTAAAAAAAGAAAGTAGAAGCCTGCCTAGGCTCATAGCAGGCTCTTTTGCTTCCTCTCTAATCACCTCAGTTTTGACTGTTTACATCTCACCCGCTGCTGTTGCAGGGGCTTTGCCTGGAAGATGTGATCATTCCCCTGTAATATCAGTCAGCTTTCCCAGGCACATGTCACCACGTGGGATCTATCACTCTGCAAGGGAAGAGGCTGATTTAAACATGAAATATGAACAGATTACCAGCAGTGGAGAAGCAGAGAGACTCGTGCAGGAAAACTTTAAATCTTTCATAAAAATGCGCTTGGAAAGATGGCAAGTTTTGTGCTGCTCTACATCTCAGCCTACAGGGCTTCTCCCTGGATACCTATCCATCCCTGAGGGAGACAGAAGAATCTGTATCCCTCTTGTTGCTGTGAGTCAAAAGGGAGTTCACCATCGATGCCCCCAGTGCAAAGAATGCCATCCATAACTGGCTTCACTTTCAATTATTGAGTGGAGAGGACATTTAGAGCGGCACATATGCAGGTCCAGGAGAGCTGGCAGTGACAGAGCAGGCAGAGCATGAAACAGTGGCCACCTTCTGCCTAGTGATACAAGCACATACTGCTTGAGCACCATACAGAGACAAATGTAGAGACAATCTCCATAAAACTCAGCAACCTATTTCATTTCCCTGCTGTTTAAACGTCACCCTTCCTGAAGAAGAAGAGAAATATCCCAAAACTTCACTTCTTTCTTTCTTTCTCAGCTGCTGGGATGAGAGCAGCAATACCTCTAAGCAGTGCAGATTTTGCATTAAGCAAAAACACTTGCAGTCCCTGCCTACCACAAGATCCCAGTCTCCCTCACCTCACATGTCAACTTGTGCTGCACCTGTAACGAACACAACCTTGCATTGATCACTGGGCAGAGCAAAGCCCAGCTCAGCTATACAAGTTTTACTTTCCTGACAGAGACACTGGAAAAAAGTATATTCTGCCAAGCAGATACTGGTGCTACCACTGAAAGAGTTATTCATGTTGAATTAATACTTCTCATTGCTGTGCTCTCGCTGCTGTCTGTCCCCTGTGAGTTAGAAAAGGAATCAAGACTCTATGCCTCTTGGTCAACAGGGTTCAAATACCTTCAGGTTCTTAGTGTGAATATTTTTTTTTGTATTGCATGGTAAAGGTTCAGTCCTGTTTTGCTGACTTTCCAAGTGAAAAGCACCAACATGACATCAAATATTATTTCTCGAGGCTCTCATTAAAGAGGGACAAGGCCTGAGTGCGTGGCTTGTATGATCTTTTTTGGTGCCACATTGAAAAGGTTTTGGTTCAGGTTCCTGTTTATTTTCTGGTCTTGTACTTCTGCAGCTTGTCTTGTTCCTTTCTATCTGCCCAGCAACTTTCATAAGACATAAACTGAACTTTTAAAAGTTGTTGTCATATGGAAATTAGGAGTTTCAGTTGCTTTAGTGGTCTGCAATTCAAAAATGTCAAGACCTTCCCTGAAGTATTTAACTCCCAATATATGCAGGTTTTTATCTAAATAGCTTTGTTAGATAATATTTTATAAGGTCAAATTTTAAACCTGGCGTGCGGTCTCCAATTTCACTGAAGTTACACTAAGGATGGATTTGGCAAATGAATCTTTAAACCTCTAACATAAAAAAAAGATAGATTCTGATTAATATTTGAACAAATCTTTCTTTGTATTATATCTCAGTTATCAAAATCTATAAAAGATTATTTTTTCTACATGTATCTTGTACAGTCAAAGGGTTTCAATATTAATTTAGCCAGTTTAATATGAAGGTGTGTTTTGCTTTTTACTTAGCAATTTTTCTGCTCCTATTGGTAAATAATTGAATACGTTTGATTCTTAGGTCTGAATCGATTGCTCAGTAATGGCTCCTATGAAGCTGCATTTCCTCTTCATGAGGTATTTTACTCATTTTGTTTTTTTTTTTTCCTTTTTGAACAGACATTTCCCACAAAATGAATTCTTAATTGTGTAATCATTTATTCTCAATCTTATTAATGTCTGCCTCTGACTTGCTTCCACTTAGTAATGTTTTTTTCCTTGGGGAAAAATTAGGGGTATTTCCTTGCAAAAAGAGATGAATAAAGAGAGTTGTTCTGGATCTATTCTGTAAAAACTATTTGAGTTAATATATCAGTATGTTTTCAGAAACGAAACACATCACACTCCTGGGGGGGTGGGGGGGTGGTTTGACGTTCTCCAAAGATTTTCTTTGTATTTATAGGCTATGAATTGAATATAATTTATTATATATTTTTTAGAAAGAATAATCTCAAATCTTAGTTACATCAGTTGATATTTCTTAATGTCATATTAACTTTTGGAGCACTAATATGGAGTTTGCATAAATTGTGTTATCCATAATTCTAGTAAGAGAGATTTCTTAAATATTCTTTTTTGCTGTTATTCATTAATGCCGAGATTTGTATTTTAGGGAAGTTACAGAAGTAAGAATTCAATAAAAACCCATGGGGCAGAAAACCACAGACACCTGCTCTATGAGTGCTGGGCTTCCTGGGGAGTCTGGTATAAATACCAGCCACTGGACCTTGTAAGGTAAGACATACCTGCTTTTACTATGTCACATTATAGATGCTTTGAGTATAGGTTGCTTCACTTCTGACAAAACCGTGAAAAGCTCAGTTAATTTGTGTGTTTTTTAAAAATTGATCCTGAAGTCTTGGGAAACCATTTAGTTCATGGTGGCACTACATCCAAAGAAATATTTATAGAGGAGTTTGTAGAAGGACCTGAAAGCAAAAGAAGTTTCTTTCTAGAGTGTCCTGATGCTGTAAGTTGTAATGAAGTGTTTATAGGATATTTAAGAGAGGAAAAAAGGAAGAGAGAAATCTGTGGAGGCTGGATATACTTGATTAGACATCTGTGTACAGGAGGAGTTCTTCCTTCTTGGAGCATGGCTTTGGTGAAAGATAGGCTCTCACCAACTAGATATTCTTTTTCCAAAAAAATAACCACGGAATGAGCTCTGGATGAAGTTTCATGATGCTTACAAATGGCACAGAGCAGACATTACAGGTGCTGAGCGTGCTACTGTGCTCAGCAACACTAGTGGTGGAAATCTCCTCTGCACCACTGCCCTTTAACTCAGACCAGCTACATCACAGCTGTCTGGATTTTTATTCATCTTGGAAGTAGTCTGCAAAGAAAAAAACACCGAGAAAGCTGAGATGTGATTCCAAGTTCTTACAGTCCTTTTCAATAATGTTTTCAAATAGCCTTGCATGCACTAATAGAGGATTACATATTTCTTATAGAGAGTGCCAGAGCCTTCACTGATCATGTTGGCAGAACTATTATTGGACAGTAATGGGCTTTTTCTACTTGAAGAGAGGAATATGGAGCTACAAGAGCCTAATAATAAAGTCTTCAGATATATCAGGAGCACCGGAGATACATTTGCCATTCAGGAAGGGTCATCCACAACATGCGATTGGTCCAGCATATTAATTTCCTCTTTCATCACTCCTGTAACTAATAGAAAATTTTGCTCTTATTTATTCTTAAAATTGTTTCTAGATGAAAGATTTGTAGAGGATGGCCCTGGAGACAGACAGTGTTACTGATTAAGGCCATATAAAACCTATCCATTTCATAAAACTGAGAATTTCATTTCCATGGATAAGAAGTTAACCAAGAAATACAATAAAAAGTTTTACTGAGTCATGTGATCTTTTTAATGCTTTACAAAATAATTTATTAAATCTCATAATTTAATCCTAAAAACTTTTTGTTTATTTTTTAATACACTGGATAGAAATATGGAATTTTTGTCAAATTACACAATAGAAATTGCTGATTTATGGAGGAGCCAGCTGAAGGGGTTATTATATTGAAGGGGTTTTTTGCTTTCAATTTCCCAGTACACAATAAGATATTAATATCACAGTATAAACAACTTATCTCCATTGAGTTTTTTAATCATTTTTTCATAGTAGTCAAAGCTACTGTTCTTCACCACTTCTTGTTTGTGAAAGTGATGTTGAGGTAGTATCTGGTGTTTGGTTTAATTTGATGATCAGGCATCTGAAAGGGTTTTTTTTAAGTATGAAAATAAATGGTAACAGAATAGGCAAAGTTAGACATATGACTATTCTGGACCTCAACAGCAGTCTTCTTGAGTAGCCTGGGTTTTAAGTTTAAGATTTTTAAAGAAGCTTTACTTTTTCATCAGACAGATTTTTCAAAATCAATTTAAAAAACAAAAAAGGCAATTGCTATAAACCCCCTAGCTGAAGTCATGAGTGCCCTGCAGCTGTTGAGAGCAGGTGTTTACCCAAAGAGGAGAGGGGCAGGGGCAGCAGTGAGATTCCCTGAGCACCGAGAGCAGCCTGAGTCACAAGCCACCACACTCAGCAGGTCCAAAGCTGCAGCCCCAGCCCAGCCTGCCACTTGCTGCCTGGAACCACAGCTGTGGTGAATTCGCTGAAGAAAGGGTGACAAAAAAAGTGAAGGGAATGTCTTTACCTTCTCACTTCACATATGCTGGATTACTCACACTTCCTCAGCTCCTACCAAGTTTTCAGAGGATCCAAAAATTTGGGAGGAGCTAAGGGAATGCGTGTAATCCAGTGTCTGTGAATGAATCTTCCATGTCCACTGCCACCCTGAGCAGGTCACACGTCTGTTGAGCTGGAGACTTTTCCTTGAAGCACTGACGACAGGAGCAAGGACTGCCGTTCATCTCACTTGGAAGTGTCTCAGCAGGGACACTTTTAAAAGAGCTTTTTTCAGTGCCAGTTCTACAGCAGGAAACTTTTTTTTCCTATAACGAGAGCTATATGGGATTGTGCTTGACGGGTGTAGAGTTGTGATCTGTACAAAAGGAGTGGCTGGATGTCGATTCTTCCACAGACATCTGGCCAGAACTTATGCTGCTAGTTGACATTATGCTTTGGAAAGGTTAAGAAGTAAATTAGATGTAGACAGTACAATTATGTCATTAATAGATATGATATTTCTACCTTAAAGTCAAGTTACCGCAATGGTAAGTGAAAATGTTCATACTTCTGTGCTGTATTATTTTTTCCTTAGCTGTTAAAATGAGACCATCTCCTGTGCTGCCAATTTGGCAACTCCCAGATTTCATTTAATCTCATCAGCTGGCTGTTATGGAGATACTAGTCACTAGAAATAAATGAGAAAAAGTAATTTGAGGGAATTTTCTGCTTCCACTGTGCTTTGAAACATGTGGCAGTACGATGGCACAGACTTGGCATAACTTACAAAGCTACTCCTATTAATCAACAGATGTGGTACCATGACTTTAATTATACAGGTCTTGGAATTTGGTGTCCGTAGATACTTTACAAGAATAATTTATGACCCTTAGAATTGATTGTAATTGGAAAGAAACAGGACTTGTTATATTTATATGCTCTGGGACCATGTAAAACAATGGAAAGAGTTGCAGTGATTCCTGGGGACTTTGGAACACCTCCTTCACACTTCTGTGCTGCTTCCCTCTTGATTGTGTACAAATTGCTCCTGCTGCTGCTTGTGCGTGTAATTCACAGGAGAAAAATGGAGGGAGAAAACTATATTTTTTAAGTGATTGTAAAGGTATCTAAATGAACCTGGAAGCAAAAACTGATGTCTGAGTAACTTGCATTTTACTCCGTGTTTCCATTAAATGTCTTGACTGCAAGCTGACTACTCCCTTTTAATGTCCTGTCAAACCTTCCTACCCAACCCATTGCTTCTGACATGAGAGCTTCATATGTCCAAAATACCTGCTGGAAAGATCAAGTTTCTGTGATGTGGAAAGTCCTGTACAGGATTTCTTTCTTACCTGCAGAAAAGTCAATGAAAATAGATAGGTTCTAGGCTTGAGCCCTGATCTGTCTGTATTCTAGATCCATAACTTCCTTCTAGACATGCTGAAAGCAAAAGATTCTATAGTGAAGGGCATTAAACATAGGATAATCCAGTATCACATTTCATAGATCTGAAATTAGGCTTTGTATCTTGATGCTTTTCAAAAATGTGCCTTATTGCTAAATATTGATATTGAAATCTTGACCCGGTTAAGTCATAGCTCTACCACTGGAATGGGTTGAGGGGATATACCGTTCACCATTAAGGTAACTGGTATTGAAGGGCTATGATACAGGCTAGCTTACGATTGAGAAGCTGAAATTATGTTTTTATTATTATTTTGATGGCACAGCATATATAAGGATAGGAGAGATGGATTATTCTATTAGGTTCTTGGGTTTTTTTTATATCTCTGCTTTTTAGGTTAGGTGTGGAGAAAATTTTCTGGGGGAGAACCATCAAAGACTCAAAAATTACAGTAGTACAGGCTGTGCCTGTGGAATACCAGGTGTGTTGCAAAGGGCAATAATGGAATATCGAGGCTGTTTCTCCATATTTAAACCAATATGTATCAAAGTAATGTCACAATCCTTCATTTATTTTTAAAACCTGGCTCAGATGGCTTTTCCTTACTTTTCAGAGATGGGTTGCTCCCCATCATCCACAGTCTTCTTTATGCACACACTGAACCTTGCTTGGGTCTTCATCTAGGATGAAGGTGTTTGATCTCTAGATCAAAAAGAATACTATGATTTGCACTGTTAGATTGAAGGGCTCAATAGGATAGGAGATGAATTTTGCCATTAATGGTTGTCAGCTAGAGGGTCGGAATGAGGAAGTATTTATCCTTGAGTGTAGGGAATGAAGTAAAAATATAAAGCTTGATGGAGGTTATGTGGACTTCACTACTTTGACCTATGTATATGGAGAAAAAGAGGTCATAAATATTTAGTGGAAGTAAGCTCAAATGAGGGTTTGCATTTTTGGAGGTTCAGGCACAGACTTACATCCTAGGTGTCAGGAAAATAATCAGACCAAAGGTTTCATTATCACTCTTAAGTCAGTTCTTAAAAAGCAATTTGCAGTGTGATTTTTTTACAATCAGACTTGCTGCCCTTTTCAGAGCTGAGCATGTTAGCATTAGCTTACTGTCTCTTTAGCCTGTGAATTTGAGTGTCTGTTGAATGACAGAAGAATAAAGACAAAATGACAATACTTGGCTTCTTATACACAGCTGGTAAACTCAAATGAAAATAGTCTCAGCAGAGCATGAGCTCAGGCCAGAGAGACATTTCTCACACTGGAAAGTTTTAATAACAACTTGAAAACTGCTAATTTTTTGGAGTCCAGACCGTGTGTTCTCCAGTGTATCCAGCACCAGGGACACTCCTAGGTCTTTCCATTCTCACTGAGAAAGTTTGGCCAATGATGTTTTCTGATAGCATAGAGGAGCCAGCAGTGCTGGTTCACTGCAGTTATTCTGTGGAGAGATCAGAAGTTGCATCATTAGGGTGAAAGTAGGTTTCCAGCAGCAGCTATTTTCAAATTGAGTGGACACGCAAATTTAAGTTGTCTGCAAAGTCTCTGAAATGCAAGCATATCATCTTGCCTCATTCTTTAATACCAATCTTGCAAATAATCCCCTAAAATCTTGTGCCTACTGTGCACAAGACATCGGACACAGGACAATGCATGAGCCTGTTCCTCCGCTGATGAGCTCAGCAGGTTTTTGTGTGCTTGATGTACTCTCTAACACATAAATAGAGGTTCGGTTGTGTTTGGGAGGAGGAAAATTGCTGGTGAATATGCAGCAAGAAGGAACTTTCTAGCTACTTTGCTGCTATGTTTTGATCAATATACCTAATAAATCAGGATCAATTCAGACTACTTCCCTCAAATCATTGCAAGATGGTGGGTCTCACTTGCACTTCACTTTTCGCCACAGTAGAAACATGAAATTAGTTTTCCAGGAACTGAGTTAAGAAAACAAATAATCAAATGAAAATAAACTGTGTTGGAGAATGAACTCTGCTTAATTGATTTCTTAGAAATAATTCGAGCTCACATAATTTTTGCTATTATACAAGTTTTAGGGATAAAATTGAATTTAATGCAATTATTTGGGCAGTACAGTCACACAGCCAAAAGGCAAAGCAGACCATCAATTTCCCGGATACAAAGAACTAGCTTTTTAAAAGTGACTCAGTCTTACTTTATGAGGTCTCCACTTATTTAACCACAAACTGTGGTTACTGAATTTTTAAATTAGCATTTTAAGTTCGTTCCTGAGGCAGGTCCCTCGGTGTGGATTTAGAAGCTTAGTTGAAGGCTTTTTCTTCTCTTTAATCTACTCCTCAGATATGATAGATTATTTTTTTCTACTAATGAACAAGATTAGATTATTCTAATTAGCAGGTAACTTTGCTGTTTTGTGTTTTAAAACAGACGGTACTTTGGTGAGAAAATTGGGCTGTACTTTGCCTGGTTAGGCTGGTACACAGGGATGCTCTTCCCAGCTGCCTTCATTGGATTGTTTGTCTTTTTGTATGGAGTCACCACTTTGAACCACTGCCAAGTCAGGTAATGTGGCAATATTTATAAAAAAATTGCAGCTGTGGGTTATTATGAATAATTTAAGAGATTTTCCCACAAGTTGTTAATTATTTCATTTTCAACTGTGGAATGAACAGTCAAGAAAAGACTGCTTAGTTCTTATAAGGTACCCATTATCAAACTCCCCATGTTTTATGCTCCTGAACTGGGATAAAAGGAAATGTTTCTTGCCCAGTTCCAGTTGCCAATAGTGCTGGTAACTCAGAACAAAGTAGGGAAGAAGTAGAGCCTTTCACTATTGTTTAGCAGGCCAGCACAAGAGTGGGGAATTTTCACTCTCTATAAGGCCTTTCCCAAAGATCCACCACAGACAGGTATTCCTCAGATGAAGAAACCCCTGGACCTTCTGCTGAGTGCTGCATTTCTAAGTTTTTGTGCACTTAAGTGACAAGAATAACTTTGTCTGAAGTTATCCTCACCCTCCTCCTACCAAAGGTTGCTCTGACTCAAGGAGAAGCTGGAAATGGTAAAGAGATTGTGCTAGGTTGTCCCTGGAGAACTGCACTCTGCAGTTATGACTGTAAATCCTGTAGTCTTGGACAGTCAACAACTATTAATTATACACATGCAGTTATGAATGTCTTGGCTTTGGTTACAGACTGGTTTTGCTGAATAAGTAACTGAATATTAGCAAAGTCTATCAATCCAGACAGATTGTTGTGCAGATTGTTGTAGTAATCAAGCTATTAATTTTTGTCTTTTCTATTTTTCCAGTAAAGAAGTCTGCCAAGCTACAGATATCATAATGTGTCCTATATGTGATAAATACTGCCCCTTCATGCGGTTGTCGGACAGCTGCATTTATGCCAAGGTATGTTCTAGGCTATGCAAATAGAGATACTTCCTGGTAAAAGCATGAATTCTGCCTTTTATATTTGTCTTTAGTGAGCCTGGGTAGACAAAATCTTGAAGGGAGCGATCAAGTTCAGCCAACATTAACATTGTCTTTCACCAACACTTAGCATTTGAAAGTAAAGCATTTGAACGCTATTTGCACTTAGAGATTCAGCAGTCTCAGAAGTCCTGTCCTAGAGCTCTGTGTTACAGTGTCCTTGAGATCAGCCTTTATCTTCTCATCCATCCTCTGGGTCTGAAATGATGCTCACCTCTGGTGCTGGCAGGGGTCAGTCCCAGGCCTGGCTGGCAAATAGTCCTGTCAATTCACAGGTGGATTTCACATGTCAAGGGAAGGATCCTCAGGACTCTCAGGCCAGCTACACTCATGATCACATTAATTTTAGTAGGTGAAAATAGAAAATAAAGCCTTATTTTCACAAATTGATCACACTATTATTATATCTCTCAGGTAACCCACCTTTTTGACAATGGAGCTACTGTCTTTTTTGCTGTTTTCATGGCAGTGTGGGGTAAGTTTTCATTTTGATATTAAGTAATTGCACCATCTTTTTCTTAAAGAATGTGATAAACCATAGGCCCTTTTATTTTCCAACACACGTTTTTTCTGGCTCTAAGAAAAAGAATATAGGCTTGAAACTTTTCTGTTTCTGCAAAAGGAAGATGAAATAGGTTGAATCAATTTTTTATTTGATAATAATTTTAATTAAAACAAAAACATGAATGCAGTTATGTAGTATCTGTGTTGATTTTTTGTATATATATATATATATACACATATTTATATATACATACATATATATATATACACACATGCATATATATATATGTAATTCTGTGGGAATTTCTAAACATTTTTTAATCCACTGGTACTAAGGCCTTCTCTCTATTACTGCTCAGGGCTTCTTCTAGCTTAGGGCAGCTTAGTTTAGTGTCAGTATTAAAATGAAGTATTATATGTTTTCCCCACCTTGAAGAAAGGCAGTAAAACTTAAATCGATGTAAGCTGGTTGCAGTTAAAGCAAAACTCTGATGAAATAAATAAAAGGTTTTGTTGAATGGCAAATTGATCCGAGTGTGGTCTAACTGTTGCCATGGAGGCTGAATTTTGCCCATAGAAATGTTCTATTTTTGGCTCAACTGTTTTTCCTACTATGTCATGCAGGCAGAATTGAAGGCAAGAGGAATCAGTAATTTCTGCCAGCACAAAAAATTATTTCAAACAATCCCTAAACATGCCCAGGCTCTTAGTTGCTACCAAGCCATTCTGAGAGAAGGTTAACAACTGTAGAAAGTGGCTCAATGAGGTGACTCAAAAACAGCATACAAGTGCTTGATCTATCAGGATCTAGTCATTGTTCTCCTGTTCTTGCTCACACATCTCCAACTGCTTTGGAAAGGTGTCCCAGTAATTCTTTTTATCTTCATTTTAAACTGCAAACCTCTTTACTGAACCACCAGAAATATCCAGGAGGAAACATGGGAGCCACCAGGAAAATATAGATTAGCCTACTATCTCAGTTCCTTCCTCCAAAACTCCAGCTTTGTCTTAGCCAATTAAATTAGGTCATATACCAATCAAACCTATTTATATCATTTCGTGTAATACTGACAATATTAAAATATTACAAATCGCATTTAAGAAAAATCCACAGATCATACAGATTTCATGTTTCTGCTTGATATTTCACCTTTGTTTTAGAGCTACATAGAGCTAAGGATCACCAAAAATTTCTAAGCCTTGAAGATTTCTTTTAGATGCTTACTCATTTCCAGACTCTTTCTCCATGTGTTCACAGAAGCAGAGAATTTCCAAGACAATGTCCAGGCAGAGACATCTCTAGCTAGGAATATTGATGGGTTACCATTGCTGCACATTTATGTCCGCGTTCCTAACTGCTGGTGGCCACGTCTTTGGAGTGCAGATTTTTGCACCAGGGCTTTTGTTCCTCCTTAACAATAACAGCTTTTTCAGAAAACAGCTGTGCTCACAGCATGGCTCCCGTGTCTTAGCTGTGCCCAGATCCAGGGCTGTAGGAAAAGTAGCGCTAGGAGAAACGCGCTGCTCACCCATGCATCTACAGCACCTAAGCCCACAGTGGCATAAGGAAAAAATACAATATAAGCTGCTCCCTGGATGATTTGGCTACTGGAGAAGAGACTGTAGGACAGCAGCTGGGGTGAGAGCTTTCCCCACCACTTTTTTTGGCTTTCGCTGTACTTGTGAGCTGGCTGCCAAGTGTGAAGGAGGGGCAGCACCAGGAGGAGCTGTGAGTGTAGGGTATGGTTTGGGGAATGGGGCAATCCTATGGCTCCATACAAAATGTACTTCCTTAAAGAAGACTTTGCAGAGAAAACAGTGAGATTGTGGAGATATTTTCCATCCAGATAGGGTTAAAGCAACATTTGAATAAGGGAAGTCACACTTTCCAGGGATTTTCTGGTACTGTATTTAGGAGCTGGCTTACTGCCTGTGTTAGATGGGTTTTCAGTCTGCAGTAGGCCTATTGGCAGCTGCAGGCATTGCCATCATTGCAGTAAATCATAGAGGAAGAGAAGAATCAAAGATAGCAGTTTGATTGTGGAAATGTTTTTTCTGTCAGCATGAAACAACTGGCAAGCACGTAAAATATTGGCTGTGAAAAGTTCAGCCTTCCAGATGATCCAGTTTGACAGACACTGACATATTAAATAATTATGGTAGTGTTTTCATAAAAAGAGAACAAAAGCAAAGAAAAAAATTTTTTTATTATTATCTAAAGAATTTTCTTCATGTCTTTAGATCCATTAGTAGGCTCCCATCTTGAAAGAGAAGTCTCAGCCATTTGCTTGGGAGTTCCAAACCAAATTAGATTGGTCTTCCCATGAAGAGGGGATCAGTATGGTGCTTTCCTCCTTTTGCTCCAAAGACATCTTTAGTTGAGAATTAAATGGTTTGCTCCCATTTTAAATATAAATAAAATGCATATCTGAGTGATGAGCAAAGTGCTGTGGCAAGGCTGCAGTAATTACCATGACAAATACCAGCAGGGGCTTCTTGGTTTGTGGAGCAGCAATGAGCCTGACTGTAGGGCTCTGAAGCTCAGGGATCCATCTTTTATAACACTTCATGGTGGCGTAATTGAGACCCATCAAAGTAAGGTTGGAATTGTTAAGTGTACCAGGAGATATTGGAATAGAAATACACCTTTCTTCAAAAAATAAAATGGCCCTTCACCTCCCTTATTTAATTTCTTCCTGGTATAAGCAAAGAAGTAAAAGTGATTGATACAATAGAAAAAAGTAGGATACTTACTGAAGTATACCTGACAGTCATATTACTTAAGGCAACTTCCATTTTTAACTGAGGTATCAAAGGATGGAAGGTAGTCTCCGGTCAGTGTACTTAACGAGTTCATTAGTAGTTTGTATAAGTTTTTCTGTATTGAAGCTTCTGTTGAAAGGAAATACCCTATCAAATAGATTGAAGGTATAAATCTCTGTGGTTTATAGGAAAAAGTAACTCCCTATAATCACTAACTTTTTTTTTTTAATTTTTTATTGGTGAACAGATTTTCATTGATGCTCACCGAGATGTGATCGTCTCAGGAGCTGGAAAATATTTTTTTCTTGATGACATTTTCTGGATGTTCAAAGCCTTAAAAATAGGGAAGCAATATTGTAGTTTGTGTTTCTGTGCTAGGGGGAAACACCTACACTTTGTTCTTTGTGTATGCCTTGAGAAATGTTTGGTTTGATGATAAAGAAGGTCCAATATCTATGAAAAATTCCTCTCTATGTACTGCCTAAATTAGATTCTTACCAAAGACAGAAAATGAGAGAAAGGAGTTAATTCAAAACAAATGTTGACATTTGAAGTGGAGGAAAAAAATAATCCTCATTAAAAATCTAGATAAATTTGACACTCAATTGACTCCCTGCATACTTCAGTAAAGCCAGATGGAATTGTAGATTTTTCTTTCCCAGCTGAGGTAGTGGGGAAACCTGTTGCAATGATGTTACTGTCTAGATGTTTCCTGAAGCTCTATAGCAAAATTCTGTAACTGTTCCATTGGTAAAGTCCAGCAATTTATCATTTCTAAAGCCTTGCTGGAGACAGGGTAGGCTGGTGGTAATTTCTCTCTCTGTGCACATCTTTGTGGGACTACGAGACACAAGAAAAATCCTTTTTGAAATTTCTTCCTGTGTAGCATGTTTTCTTTGATAAAGGGAGGAGCTTTAGAACATTTGCTGAAAGGCAAAATTGGGGGGTGAAAAAGAGGCCTGGCATGAAGAGTTTAGCACTTTTTTAAAGCAGTAAAAAATGCCAACTTAAAACAATTTTTCTGTATGTATATGTTAGTCTAATAAAAGACATTACTTTCCTACAAATCTTGCCTCTAGCATAAAATGTTCACACTGATCTGCTCTCTGAGGAGACAGAATTTAAGGATGTTCTTCAGCATACTCCTGGTATATAGAATGTATTCTAGGAGTCAGGATAGATATATTAAATGGTGCTCTGAAATACAATAGAGAGAGGCTTCCTGAGAGAAGGTCAGGATAAAGCTATTTGCTACAAGAGGTCATTTGCATTAGGAGATAAGATCACAACTTGTTTCAAAAGCATCTCAGGAAATCATGTTGAGACAGCAGTTTGTACAAATGGATATTGAGGACTCAGCTGCAAGGTTGAGTTCTGAAGCAGGACAAATGTAGTATAGGAAAAGCTAGTAAAAGATCTGGGAACTTAGGCCAATGACAAATTCAAGGTTCCAAGCAGGAATTTTTGAGAAAATTCAGCATCTGTTTTAAGTTCACAAATGGGAAAATAGAACTGTGTCCTATTGAATGTCAAAGTCACATAAGAATGCTAAAGTTTGTATAAGGTATTAGCAGTTGTAATTACAATTAGAAAATAAGAAGGGAAATTTGAAAATGCAGTACCTTTAGAAGAGCTCAGTAGCACAGTGCATCAACAAAAGATGGTTACTTATAGCACATTTTAAAATATCTAGCATACTGACCTGAATAGAGGGGAAAAAAGTGTAACACAGTGAAAGCTAAAACAGCACTGTAGAGAACATATTTGCGACTTAAGGATCAGAAAACAATTTTCTAAAGAAGGTTCAGGAGCTTCATATACTTACTCTCACAGGTGCTAAATATGCTAAACATAATATGTATGAATTCCTCACTCCAGGTGTGTGAAAAACAAGAAAGAAAAGAAGTATTGTTCAACAAAGATATATCTGAGAGGTTCAGCGCTGGGACTCAAACACCTACTGGAGTTCTGCTACCAGCAGCTTTTTGAAATGGAAACAAAGTGGTAGAAATCAATCAGGCTTCCTCCTCCTAGGTTTCCAAACTGTGCAGGACTACTTGTTTAGCCTGAACAAAATAATTCAATATGAGCTGATGGGAGAGAAGCTGTTCTACCAGGAAAAAAAAGGGAATGAACCACATGGTGGTTCAGCAGCAGTGGAACCTCATTAGCACTTACTAGTTTTGCTGATCACAACCAACCATACTGCAATTATTACAAACATTTATAGAAATATTAGGCTCATGTCTCTCTATTAGACTAAAATCAAAGTGGTTGTTACCTGGTGTGACATTAATCCAACTTTCAGAAAAAGAGTTACATGATATATGAAAATGCCTTCGAACCAAATATCTGTGTCCTTACACATGCTTTTGATACCTTACCTTGTCTGCTTGTAGTGTTCATTTCCTAAGCATACCTTAGCTGCACTGGCTAGTACAATAAATGTCTAAATGTTAACTTTTGTCAAACTGATGCCAGTACTTAGTATCATGTCCCATTTTTATCGACATGCTGCAGTAGAACAAACAGACCATTAAGGAGGTGCTTTTATGACTGGATGTGAAACATATTGCCAGACTATTGTGACACTGTTCCAGCTGATACTGTGCTAGCTCATGCACAAAGAAGTTTATGTTCTCTGGTTATCAGTCTGCTGCTTTTCAGTGAGCAATAAAGGAAAGAGCCAAACTTCACATTGGGAGAGGAAGCCTGTCCATTGATTTGTGTTGGTTTTAGGTAGTTTCTACATCCTTTACACAAAATAAATGTTTTAAACCCCTGTGACTTTAAACAGACTGAGTATTAATCTTTGGATTATGAGCATATAATGTTATTACTGTTTCCTTGATTGTTCTTTCCATCACAAAATGGAAGCACAGTTGTCCCGTCAAAGGGGGAGGTTTCCTCAAATCCTTTATGTTCAATTGGTCTGTCAGTGCTCCAGGAAAGCCAATACCTTTGTGTCTGATCGCTCTGTCAATGTCCTGTTATGGTGACCCTCCACTGAGCTGCCCACTGGGTCCGAGGATGGTTTGACTGACTTGTTCAGGGACACACACCAACAGCAGAAGAGAGACCCCCTTCCGAGTCTTCACACTTTTATTCAAGTGTGTTGCCCACTGCTGGCAAATCCCAGCATCCTTGAAGGATTCACATCAACAGTTTAGGGGACAACACTCTTTATTAATACACACACTGAGAGTGGAAAATTGTGACAGGTTAAAGTTCAAAGATTGACAATGATGGTATCTGACTGCAAATACGTATTCAAAGCAATATCCAGACAAGCTCTAATTATCAATCAAACCTAGATCAAGATGATCATTCAGCGAGCATAGAATACAGTTCCTACCCAATAGACATTCCTTTGAGGGAGCAGACAGGTTCAGCCCG
>WEKY01019755.1:44035-54142 GCA_013390045.1 Picathartes gymnocephalus | reverse complement strand
ATAATGTTATGTGGTCTCTGCATTTGTGACATTAGGAATGTGCAATGAATGCTGCAGACCAAACCATTATTCCTCAATGAGAAGGAGGAGTTGGAGGCAATGACTGAGAAAGAAGTAAGCCTCCAAAGCAGCACTCCTTGCTGGGAAACTGCATGGCACCAAAGCAGCATCCAGCACAGCCTGAATGCAACCACCACCCTGACTCTGAATGTGACAGAAAAAGCCCTGCTGGTCTTTGAGGGGAAACACAGAAACACCTCCAGCCTTGGTGGGGCAAAGAAAAGACTGTTTAGCCCCCAAAACAGCAGAAACAGGCCACTGAGGAGTGCTGCTGTCTGCAGTGCTTGTAGTTCTTACAAAAAAAAACTCTGCAGGAAAAAGAAAGTAATTCCTACAGCACAAAAATTTGCAGAAATGCAGCGTGACAAGCTCAGCCTCCCTCCCCTGCAGGAGCTGCCTGCTGCTGCCAGGCTCAGCTTAGATATGCCCTTCCCTGTGCTGCCTCTGAGATGAGACACTTCTGCCACCACCATCCTGATGCAGAGAAACTATCTCTGCCAGCAAATTGACAGAGAATTTCAGTCTTAATAATCATCCTGCCCTGCACTTCAGCCTGATCCACATCCCAGAAGCAAGATTAATCCACTAAGCCTCTCAGCTCCTAGAAACCATACTTACAGGCAAACAACTATCCCCACTCATTCTCTCACTCAGATGATAATCAGAAAAATGTCTGTATTTGGCTCACTATGGCAAGCTGATTTGAAACCTCCTAAGGAGCAGAGGTTTGTTGGCTCTGGGATAACCCTGCTCATCCCTGTGCTTCAGGCCTGGCAGCCTGGGGAAGAACAAGGCCTCCTCAGAGGGCTTTTCCAACCTTAACAACTCAGTTTCTGCGGTCTCTGGAAGGGTCAATGCAAACCTGGCGACACAAATCCTGATCAGGGCACACCCCAGCATCCAGGTGCCTCCATGGAAGGGCTGGTGATCCCTCAGCTCTTTCCTTCTCCCAGACAGAACAATCACAGGTGCTGTTCCACTTGACTTCAGGGTTTTCATCCTATTAAGGCATTTTTTCTGATTTGCAAAATGACAGGTAGATACGGGGAGCTCATGGACATTTTGGCACCTTGGTGAAGCAGAATTCATATTTACAATTAAGTCTGAAGCTAGATGACTTGTTAGGAACCAGCTCAAGCTTCCTCTATAAAGAAATTACTACCTTTGAAGTTTTATCTTGCCACATCTTAGTTTAGAATAAATACTTTATTTAGTGTTTGTAAGGTTAAGAAAAGGAGTGAATAAAGACATGAAACATCATAGTCACAACACTTAAGAAAGAACTGGCTACCAGTATTTTTTTTCCTTTAATTCTCCACTTTGAGGCAATTATGCTTTATCCTACCAAATTCAACTTTTTTGTTCTTATTTAGAGTTTAAACCATTTGAATGATGAAGCTTATCTTTTTAAAGTATTTATAATAAAATATTCAAGCTCTTGCAGGAAGTTAGTAAATCATACATTTTTTCATATGTGGATAATAGACACAATTTCTGGTTGAAGAAAATTGTCTTTTAGTATTTTATTTTCTCTTGGAGTCAAAAGGGGCTGGAGAAAGACAAGACAAGCAATAAAACGTGCAATGCACAGTTTGTGATAGTCTACAGCTGCTTCACATTAAGAAGAGCTTAATTAGAGCAACAATATAAAGGAGGCAGCAGTGGAAACTACAAATAGTCATGCAGAAAGGAGAAATAACTTGTCCAGCTCTGCCATGCACTCAGCAGGCCCCAAGGCTGTTCAGCTAGAAGAGATGGCCAAGGAGTTATGTCCTCTTAAGTCTTAGCAAATCTTCCTCCAGCTTTGGCTTCAAATGCATGGTAAAACAGGTCAAAGCAAACTCTGCATTTCTGGGAGGGAAGGTGAAATTAAAAGGCACAGGTGACTTAGGTCTGCTGTGGGAAGTAACACAGTTTTGCTCAGCATCACCTCTATCTAACACCTGATTTGGAGCCTATGTGTCATTTCATTCTGGAGTCAAGAGTTTTCTGGATTTTTGCCCACTGAGGAAGGTTCATCACGACACTGTTTGTAGGAGATTTGGCACATGTGACATCTACACAGAGCCACAACTTTGAAGGAAGCTGTGTCCTCCATTTGAGAACTGTAAAGAGAAGCCCTAGGGAAAAACCGTAGGCACATCATTGCAGCAAAATGAAAATAAAAGGGGATGTTGGTAGGAATGATGGGAGCAAGAGAAGAATTTATTGTTAACGTTTAATTATCTGACAGCTAAGCAGGTTGGGAAAGCCACACAGACATAACAGGTCTTCATCTAAATGTCTGCAAAAAGAAACACTTTTCTTTCAGCAGCTTCCTGTTTTGTTCTTGTTCTTTTGGCAAAATGCTTAAAATATTTAGGGATTGCATATTGTCTGAAGGCCCCAGAGCACACAAGCCAGGCAGGTCACTCAAGAAAACTGTGAACTCACAATTTTCTCTAATTTATTTCTTTGTACATCACTCTGAGAAGCCTTGATTACTTCAACACCTTCCTAAATCATGCTCTTGGGCATCTTTTGCAAGCTCACACCTCCATTTTGTAATCTCAACAATAATCTGTTTCACAGTGAACTGAGTGTTTCTAACATATTCTCCCACTCCAGTTGGGCTCTTTTAAGGATAAGGAATCATTCAAAGGCCTTTGCTGTAACTAATCCTTCTACCCTCCAAACAATAAAAATCGGCAAGCTCAATAAAACTAATGGTAAAAAAAACATAAGCCTGGAACAACTGAGTTAAACAGAAGATTTTATAACAAACCCTCAGCCCTCCAGCACTGAAATTCAACTACACAGGAGGGCTCCTTTTTCCTCTTTGCTTTTCTGAAGCCTTTCTTGATAAAAATTCTGTGACAGGACCAATTCTGTGTAACCAAAGTGTGCTAATTGAAATGCAACCCATCGTTTCCTTCTAGGTGATTCGTTCTTAATATCTGTTCTGCATCAGGGTTTTGATACTTTGATGCACCCACTGTGCCATTGGGAGGGAGGAAAAAACCCTATTAGCTGTAGCAGAGATGATGAAAAGCAGAGAAATCAAAGGGAAAGGAGACAGAAGGCTTTCTCTCTTTAGTCAGGGCAGTTCCATATTCCCCATGACTCTCCAAAGCACAGACAAGTTGGCACTTGGTGCCCTGAAGAAGCAGGCTGGCAGTTTGGCATGAGGGGTTTGAAAGACAGCCTGGGTTTGGATGCCATCCTTGCTCTCCAGCTGACACCTGACTTTGGACAGAGCCCAACAGGAAGCAAGGCATATGGAAAAAAGCCTTGTCTAGGGAACAATGAGAAGCTAATGGAGAAACCTAAATGAGACATGACTCAATTAATGAGAGCTGATGGGGCTAATGACTAAACAGATGGTATTCCTAAAAAAGGACGAGGGAGAGGAAATATAGCTGTGATAATGGACCTGCTGCAGTGTAGATGGCAACTCTAATACTGGCTCTTGCAGAGCATTGAAAGCTCTGAGAAAAAGAGAGCTCTCTCTGCCTCAACTGCAAATAGAGAGCAGCCTGAAAAAGGAAGCTCTCTGCATACCTGTATTAAGGCACCTCATCCCTCCTTCCTGCAGGTGGAAGATGATTTTACTTAAAATGTCTCCTACTACAGCCCCCAATAGGCTGGCAAAAATGGTGTTACAACCGTATTTTCTATCTCTACATAAACCCACTCTTTGTTTTCGACAGACTGCAGTAGAAAAGTCAAAGTCTTTCAAAGTCAGAAGTGCTTAGAGCTGAGACATGGCTCTAACTAAAGGAGCTTCTAATTGCAAAGTACCACACAGTGCTGCTGTCAGCATCTTGCTGCAATGGTCACTCAAGGACAGACAGAGTGTCCTCTCATGAGACACTCCTGTACGTTCCTGGAGCAGTCTTGAGAAGGTTTGACTGGATTTGATCCCACTTAATGTTGTAACTGTGCTGAGATTACAGGTCAGATGTTATGGGCCACTGGACTGTCGAGGCGAGTCAGCATTAGGGCAAGGAGCCCTTTTGATGATCTGTCAAACACAATTATATTTGTGACATCTTATCATAGGCCTGAGAAACTGTAATGAGCTCAGACCTACAAATCTGATCCAAATCTGCTCCCAGTTGTACCCAGCAGCCTCCTTTTCTGTGTTACCCACAGGTTCACTCATCAGCCATTCCTGATGAAGCTGCTGTGATCAATACAAGCAGTGCTGCCAAAGCTTCCTGTGGATTAAATGTGCCACTGTAGCATGTCTGCTCTGATATAACAGCTTCTGCAACAATGGGGCCCTCCGTGGTGTTTGCCAGCAGGAGGGAGGAGGGAAGGTTCATCCTGCTCAGTGATGCGTTATGACTGACAGGAGTTCTGGGGTGAACTTTGGATTTCCTGCCCTCTATCCTGAGACAGAACACAGCTGCCTCCTCCCACGACAATCAGCCTCATGCAGCCAGCACTACGGCCACTCACATCTCCTCAGACTTTGCATTTAGAAACAAGCTAGATGGAGAAAAGAAAAAATTAAGAAAATGAAGTTGCTGCTCCTGAACTTTTAAAAATACTTTCCTATAAAGGGTAGTACCCCATGCGCCCATTTTCCTATTTATGGGCATCTCTGAATTTGACACTCTAGTGTCACTTCTCACACAGGTCTTGGTGCTGCCACTGGAGGGCACCTTGCTCTGACCCTCAGCAACCCACAAGAGCCTGGCCATGGAATAATCATCAGCACCAATAAACCTGCCCATAACACCAGGTTTTTCTTCCAGAAGGGGAAAAGCAGCAACAGTTACCCATAAGTTGTAGCCATCAAGTGCAGGATGTCTCCATCTCCTCAGCAGGGGTGTATTAGGATGTTCGGGAGATTTATAGTTGAGCCATAAAATAACATCTTTTCAAGGAATATTTGAACAGCTGCCATCCACTCCTATTTCTAAATGCAATTGTCTTGATATGCCTGGTGACAAGAGACAGCCTGTGATAGGAAACTCTTCTGGACACAAATGGCCTCACCAATTGCCACTAACGGAGTGGACACAGTAATGAACCATTTTATGATGGAAATGAGGAAAGGAGTTGCTCATCAGGGATGGTTCTGGGATGAATCTGCCAGGTGCATGACACGCCCAGGTGACAGCAGTGAGATTCTGCCCAGTTTCCCACTGTCCTGCGTGCACTTTCAGCCTTCTATTTCCACTGAAAAAAAGAAAGAAGCAGCGGCACGAGTATGTCTAGGTTTGAATTCTTTCTGACAAAGGAACATTAAAATATGACTGTTAAATTCAGAAAGATTCAGGGACCGATGTAGATACAATTTAGGAAAGCACAAACCAAATAAAATTAGATTCTCTACTTCTGTTTGATATCTGCTTTTGAGTGTGTGCCAAAAGCCAGGGAGGCTGACTCGCATGAACATTTCCACTGACTCTGGCAGCAAGGAGCATTGTCCAGCTGCCTCCCAGGGAAAGAACATACCCATAAAAACTAAAAACAAGTGTTTGTGGGGAAGGAGAGGAAAAGAAACGTCTCAGAAATAAGTCTGAAATTACACACAATAATGAAGGATTAATTGTTGTTTCAGTCTTAGCTACATTAAATAATTATATCAAAACTCTATAAAAAACCAGAATATTTTGTTTCTTTGTTCAGACTACAGAACAAAATAAAGAAAATCTTAGGCTGAAAGCATAGAGGGGGAATTCTCAGACAGAAGCACAGAATTAAACTGAACATACTGGCACAGCATCAACAAATCTTTCAGAGAAAGCCTGACAGTCCTGCACAATAAATCTGCTCCTTCTTCATTACAAGCCTGTCTTCGAGAACACTCTCCACTAAAAGCATTGCTACAGCAAAGTCCTATTTATAGAAATCCTCGTGGCAATTCCCTTCTGCTCCTCCTTCCTACCCCTTGTCAACAATCACAGTCATTATCTCTCTTGGATGGCACTAAAACAAAGGTGAAGCTTTTGCTTCCCTGTTTAAAGAAATGGTGTGTATCACACAGAAGGACCAACAAAAACATACTAACCTAGTGACATTCATGCTTAACTTGTGTCAAGGCCGTTCACGTGCATGATTTTTTTTGGTTTTGCCCCCCTCTCCTCCTTGGATGCTATCCCTCCTGGAGCAGAACCTGGGGAGAATAAATGCAGGTGCATGTCCTGCCATGAGTGTGTGTTCAGGTGTGTTTTCAGGCAGAGGCTTTTGGAGGGACTCATTCCACACCCCTGACTGACAACGGCAACGTGTGCTCCTCTTTCATGCAGGAACAGGCACAGCAGAGACAACAGCAGCACAGGATCATCCCCCCAACCTCCCCTGAGCTGATGAAAGCCTGCCCACTCTTTGCAGCTGTATTAGTTAATCCAAGAAAACATCCTAACTATCCCTGCAGTCCTTTTTTCTTTTAAATCTTTTGATCATTTTGGCCGTAATATTCTCACTGTTACAACTGATCCTGCAACATTAGAGCCCCTGTCTCATCAAGGAAAAAGGGGTTTGTGTTCTTTATTTGTTCACTCCTTGATCTCAGGGGAGCGTGGCAGGTGGCAGAGGAGTTGCATGAGATTCCACCATTTGTTACAAAATGGAGCACTTCTTCATCACTGCCTTTTTAATGAGCAAGGAACCATCCAGGAGTGAGGCTGGGTGTGTGCAGTGAGATTCCTTGCGTCTCCTCTCTTTATTCTCCTATTTTCAGAATTAAAGATTCTTCCTTGCAGTCATATTCTCTGTATGTGGTTTGAATTTCTGGGCCAAGACTGCCTGCATTTGAGGATTACAGAGAAAACCAGAGCAGGGACACCATTCTTGTGGTTCTGACCCTTAGGCACAGGTTATTCAATTGCTGAGAGAGAAAAAGTAGAAGCAGAATACTCGTTATTTTGCTCCTGGGGAATTCACACTTCTGAACAAAGATTCTGCTGACACACACAGGTTTCTGAGCTTTCTGTTTACTGTGTGCAGCTCCAGCTTTAGCACTTCAACAAAAAAAGCTGTGTCTAAACATCTTTAGAAGCTGTTTCCTCGAATCAGTCCATCCTGGGTGAGTGCTGTCCCCCTGTTCCCTGCTTCCCAGCACATCCAGGGACCTTAAAAGTCATCACAAACAGCATCACAAGCCCAGGGCAAAACAAACCCAACCTGGGCAGTGAGGGAGCAGCATCTTGGTCAGCCAAAGGGCATCCCAAGAAGCAGAAGCCTCTGTGAGAACAGTGAGTGAATGAGGGATTTTAAAGGTATGTAAAGCATCAGCACAGTGGGATAAACAAGGGAATAACTTCACTACCTATGTGTCCCTCCTGATTCAATTTTCACTGTACTGTTTCAATGCAATTAGGATTTTCACCGGTTTCTGCATTAATTAAAATCCAAACAATACCCCTCACAAATGTGTAAAACAAGTGATGTTTCAACTTTCTCTGATACAGGCAGGTATCTGCTTTTCTCTTAAAGCTACATTTTCAGTCTGGTACTTTTGTTAAGTAACTCAAATCCAGGAACATTAAGTTTCACTGTAAACAGCAGAAATGAAGTGGTGGCACCTTCCACATGGGCTCCAGCTGCAGCCCCAGTTTGTCCTTAGGACAGGGATTACAAAGACCTGTCAGGTGAGTTATGCATTATTAAAAGGAAACTTGCCAAAAAGCAGACCAGCTCTCAATGTCTTTTTCCATCCACCTTCAGTGTTGCTTTACTACACATTTGTAAATTATAAAAAAAAAAAAAAAAAACCCCAAAAAAACCCCCAAAACAAACAAACAAACAAAAAAATAAACCACCAAACAAACCACAAACCAAACCAAACCAAAAAAAACCCCCAAAAAACAAAAAACACATTAAATTGTGTTTTTAAGAGTTTTCAATTATTAAAGCATAACTAAAGAAACCACAGAAATAGGCAGGAGAGATTCACAATAAAACTCCAGCACCTTCTCCTTCTGGAGTGTGAACACTTTGCCTTGGGGAGCACTGCTGTTACTATAATGTGGATTTATTCTCCATTTATAAACAAGACTGAACAATTGCTAGTGCAAAATTTCTTCTTGTCATGACAGTTAACAGAAAACAAACTATCATGAAAGAATGAGATGTCCCTGGATACTGATTATGCACACAATGACATCCATTTGAGTTTTGTTTTGGAGTTTGAATGCAAAATCGTTAAACAATACTGATGTTTTTCAGTAACCCCCTGGCAAGCAATTTGGAATTTCTTATCTTCCTTACAGTAAATGAGACGACTCAAAATTACCTGTTTGGTTTTTTTAACCAAATGACAGTATTTGGTACTACCCCTTAGAGATGATAGGATCTGAAAAGTAATTTCTTCCACTTTCTCGACTCCTTATGGGAAAATTGGCCTTTCGTGCTTGTACTCAGTAAAGCACTCAGCATCAGTCCAGCTGTAACTCACACAGAAGCCTCCAGCTGGGAAATCCTATAATACAAATTTTCACTTACAGCATCAAACACTGCTTTAATAAGCACAGATTTAAAACAGGAACTCAGAAAAATGAAGAAACATACTCGAAACAACAACATACAGGATTAATGAACACAAAAATGCTTCCTTGTTGAATTTCTTTTGATGCTCAGCAGTAGCTGATTTCCAATCAGAAAAAAAGGTGCTCTAGATGATGTTACACCTTCCTTTATGTATTTTATCTGTATTTTCTATACACACAAGAAAGTCATATTAACCATCTCCTTTTTTTAACTTTCAAGATACTGTTCTTTTCATTCAGTACTTTAATCCCCAAAAGGTTTTTGTATTATTTTAAATGGAAAAAAAAAAAATAAAAAAAGGAAGAAGAAGTCCAATGGTACTGCCAGCAATCACTGTAATGGGCTATTTAGCCAAAGCTGGGGTGATACAAGTCAGGAGAGCTGCCAAAGCTGTCAGCCCCACTACCTGTGGCAGGTTCCTGACCCCCAGCAGGCACTGCTCCTCCTGCTGCAGCTCTCTGCACTGCCAGGAAAGGTGAGATAAACTGAAACAAACAGAATTTGGGAAGGTTTGAACGACACCTTCTGGAACATCATTAAAAAAAACCAGGGCTGCATTTGAGCCTCTACAGTTGCTTCAAAGCTTGGGGGAAAAAAAAATAAAAATAAATCAGAATCCCAGGCAGTAAAACCTGTTAAGGTAATGAAGGATTAAGCCCACTAATACAGGCAGGCTGCCCTCAGCTCCTTGGCAGAGCCCACTCTGCTGTGTCAGTGCCCATCTCCAAGGGGCAGCAGATGGGAAAGTGGAGTGATAAGACCAGCTAATGCTGCCTCCCTCACAAAAACGGCACTATTTTAACATGGAAGGCTGACTTTTTGTGTTTAATCTCCAAGCGATTTTATTTCCTGGAGAGTTCCTTTGAGAGAGGTGGTTAATGAGAAAGGCGCTATAGAAATGAAGAATACAGCTGATTGCATACGCAAATCAGCATGTGCATTTTCTTTGGGGAGGGGGATTTGCAGATGAATGGGTTAATGATAAAAGCCATTGCTGGCTTTTTATTAATTTTTTTTTTCTCCCCTCCCAAAGCTCCACAGCTGAGCAGGAGGGCATGTGAGAGGGGGAAGGACGGTTAGGGACAGAGAGATTAAAAAGTACAAAGCCATTTTGACTGCTTACAAATATTTCTGTCGAGCCTGATAGCACCGGTTGTGGGAGGACCTGCCTTGAGGAGGGAGCACCTGCTTCAGATGTGACTTCCAGACAACCTTTTCCCTCAAAGCTTCCACTTTTGGTTATTTGGGAATGAGACAAAGAGAGGAGACGCCAGCCAAGGGCACCCAGCAGTTATTCTCCCAGGTGTGGGGTGCTAACGGGAAGGATGCCTGTGTTGTGAAAGGCTGGAAAGGAATCAAGAAACAGAGAAACAGAAATAAAAAAGCAGGAGCCTGAGCCCTCCAGAAGCAGTAAACCTTCCCTTTTTTTTTCTTTTCTGTGGTATCTTTGCAAGCTGCTGCTAAGGCATACTGAAAAGGGGTTTTTGTCAGAAGCCCTCCCTGCAGATATCTCCTGATCCCCTTTTGAAGGTATTTCAGCCCCTAATACAGCTGTCACTTTCT
>WEKY01019755.1:24285-43975 GCA_013390045.1 Picathartes gymnocephalus | reverse complement strand
GGAGAATATAATAGTAATAAATTTCTGCCTAACGGACCGAGCTGCCAAGTGACAGCCACCCACTGGGGACTGCGGCCTGCCCGGGACACGCCGCCGCCTCAGAGAGAGGCCCGGGCCCTTAAACGGCTTTCACGCCACATTAGCACCCTGCCTGGCAGGAGCAGGATGGAAGAACCCGGGGCTGTCTGATCCCCTCAGCCACCCGGAGCTGCCGCTCCTCTCTCCCACCCTCTGTCTCCCCTGCCCAGCTCCCTGCAAGTGGAAATGAACACTACTTTTCTCTCGATGCAAATTCCGGGGAGAGGGAGGGCGAGAAAGCACCTTACCCTCACCCCCTCCTCTACCTCTCCTTCCCTTTGTGAGTTCAAGCAGATAATAGTGAAAGCCAAGGCCCATCTGTGGCTTCCGAGCAGACTTTGTCCCAGTTACTTAGGCTCATCTATAAGCCTGCTTTAGGCTCCCCGCAGTTTAATGCATCTTTAAGAATTGTCATTCTTTCACTCCCTCGCTCTGCCGCCTCCGCGCTCCCTCCCCTGTTCCAGTCCCGCCCGCTCGCAGGCCCCCTTTCCCCCAATTAAAAATTCTTCACATTTGAACGGCTGTATTTTCATCATCTCTCAGCTCAGAAACAGGCCCTCCCCCCTCTCCTTCACATCCATCCTCTTGCTGAATAAAAACCGGGCTGGAGGAGCTCTTTTCACGCATTATGTATTTAAAAGCTCTCCCTTACATTTCATATCGAGCCCTCAGTGTGTCAGGCTGCCTTGGGACAGCATGGCAATGCTCACAAAACTGACGTATTAACATTATCAGTGCATTTAAACATCTTTGAACATCGTTATTCTCTCACCTCATGCTGTACAAAATGGTAAGAAAGATGAAAAGGTACATTTTCTTGAGGATTATTAACTTACTTTACTTTCTTTTTTTGTTTGCCCCAGTACTGGCTATACTGAAGGTCCAATAATTTTTAAAAGCACCAAACACATGAAATTAGTGAGAGCTGCTGTCTGGGCTCAGCACTTCTGAAGAGCAGGTACAAGTTCAGCATGAAGTAAAGTCCTGTATTTCATTTTTCTGCAACTATCAGCATTTATTTGTGGTAGGCCAGCACCAAGACAGACAAAACCCTGCCACAAATGGAATATATAATGCCCATCCCACTGGTCCCTGATGGGGGCAGGGACAAAGCTGCTCCATGGGTGAGATGAGGGTTCCTTTGTTCTGTCTAGAGCAGGCTACAGTGTCCTTTTACAGTGACCTCAGGTTTTACTGGACAAACCCCTGCTTGTTCAAGGACCTAAAACATCAGTGATCCTCACAGTTTCAGGTTCTCTTCCTCAGGAGAGCACTGGGCAGCCTGCGGATGTGTGTACATCTGAGGCAGGAGTGTTCCAGCCTCTTCCCTACTCTGCAGGGTATGCCTGAACCTACAGCTGAAGACAGAATTTTCAGTTCTAGGTTCCTAAACAGACAAGGCAGGAAGAGGACAGGCAGTAAAACAGCAAATTAAGGATGCAGAGTCTTCCTGAAAGTCATGGCAGGGCAGGGGGAGGGCAGGGAATGAAAGCCCCAGTCCTGTTTTTGAAGATTTTCTTTCCAATCAGGATCACCTCAGTTTCAGTGCAGGGAGGGCTCGAGCACAAAGGCATCAGATCCTTCATGGGCAAAAGCTCCATGCTATATGAAAAAGCCTTGTTTCTTTGCATTAGAAATCTGTGAAGGAAAAGGCCTTTCTCCAAGGCATGAAAAGCATTTGAATTGTTACACAAATGGCAGATCCACTCAATTCTGGAAGCTGGAGAGCCAACATCTGACCACTACCCCATATCTTCCCTCTCTCATATGGGCTCAGACCTCTGATTTCATGACATCTCAAGTGACAGTGGCCTTCGACATGGAATTAATGATGGTAGTAGATTTCCTAAATAAACATCACAGGGTCCATTCCAAAAGCTGGAGAGTACAGCGGAGCAGAAAAGGTGCTCACAACCTCACCTTAGGATTTACTTTAGCTAAAAAGTCACTCCTAACAAGCAGGAAAAGAAACCAAGTCATTTGTCTCCCTCCCTTCTGCTGCCCAGCTGCCTGCCTGCCACTGATACAAAGCACCAGCAACTCTGACAAGTCCTAAGTAAATCCCAGATTGGATTTCTCAACTTCCTCAGCCCTATGGTTTTGACAAAGTTCCCATGACACTGGCAAGACACATTTGCAAAACCCCCAGCACGGCATATTCCTCTAGGCAAATGAAAAATGTAATATGCAGATCAGAGAGAATGACTCTGCACTGGCGCAGAACAGCACAGCTTTCTCTGGACTGACTGACAATGTTGTTTGATGCACAGGGGAAACTCTCCTGGAAATGCACTGGATTTGCTCAATAGAACTGATGCTTAAGTCCTAAGACCCCTTTGTATTCAGGACAGATATGAGCAAAAGCATATTATTCTGAAAACACAGCCATTTGTAACATTTCTTGCACACAGAACAACACTGAACAAAAAAAGGGAAGATCCATAACTGCTTTGAGAGAATTGGGAAAATTTATTTTGTGCTGTTATGGAGGAGGAAGAGGGAACCTGTGTGAGAGTCTGCATACTCCCTGTCAGAACATGCAATAACAACAATCTATTTTCTGTCTCACACTTTGGAGCTGACTGAAAAGCAAGTAACTCCCAATAACAAATTACAAGCAGTGTTACGTCTGCTTCTAAAACACATAAAATTAGGCTGCTCTTCATAGTCCACACATATCTGGTTTTGCAAATATATGACACACACTTAAGCTGTAAGAGGGGAAGCTGTCTGAGGCTGCAGTTTCTGGTATGGGGCAGTGTGACAGATTCTCTGAACAGCATTTAGGGGCTCAGATGCTTTACACAAACCTTTTCTGTGATGAGCCCAGTCATAAAGCACCAAAGCCTCACTGTGGTGTAAATGAGCTTGTTTCATCACAATTTAAGGGATGATGCTGATTCACATCAGCAATGATCTGGCTTTATTCTGTCTGCAATCTAATGAGGATTACCTACCTGTACAAGTGATCAGTCAATATAAATACAAGACTGTAGACCTTAAATGAGACTAAAAGCTACACGAAGTAGGCTCTCAAAAGCCTAAGTCACAAAGTTCATTCAGAGACTTGTGAAAATTCCATCTGCTGATATTTATGTGCTCACAGTGTCCATAAGGACATGCACTGTGGAGTGAAGCAGGTGGGAAGTGCACTAAGAGGCAGGAATTAATAGGTTTAGCAAGGATTAATAGACAGACTGACATTGAGAGGCTGGGGTTTGTGAACAGCACTGTGCCACCCTACTCAATGTCACCAGGACTTCCAGGAAAGTGGATGAATAAGCAATTCAGCCGAAAATCAGGCCATGCACATGTCACAGGAGTCTGCTGGCAGAGCCCTGTGTGAAGGTGGGAAAAGCTCTGCAGGACAGCACTGTGCCAGCTGAAGCCCCTCTGTGCAGAAATGTTTATACTGGCAGCACATGCTTTTGGGTGGAAAGCTCTTTTCATATGTGTGCTCTCCAGGGAGAAATGTTACTAAAACAGGACAATGAACAGCTCTGCCAGTGCAGCTGATTCCACAGCAAAAGCACTTTATCTGTGTGGTGGCTTTTTCCCTGAAAAAAAGCACTCCCAGTGTAGTTCTCCTAGCAATTCTTAGGTTAACCTTAGCATTGACTCCAGCTTTCACCCAGGACTTTGAACTTGAATTTGTAAAGGTAGAAAAAGCTCCTTTAAAACCAACCACCTCAACCAGTTCTGCCCTCAGGTTGAGCTCTGTATCTTCGATGTGTTACACTGCTGGGCTGATGTTCAGCAGCTGTGGGATGTAATTAATACTCAATTTTCAGACACACAGAATGACAAACTAAAACCTAAACCCTCAAGTATCTGTATCACGTACATACCAAAGGGAAATGAATGAAGCAGAGGATGGACTGCTGTAAAGGCATCAAACCTCTTTTCCAGATGAGAATATCTGGGCAAGCACTGAATCACACCACTCTGCTGCCTTGGCCAGTGCTAATTATAATCATACTTCTAGTTCTCCACCCTAAAAGAAGGCAGTTTAGGCGACAGAAAGGATTAGAGTTGACACTAAAATGCAACAAAATAAACCCCAAATTTCCTCGTAAATAAAAATCACAGGAACTCTAAATAATGTATATCAGCTGCTAACGCTTTGAAATGAGAGGGAGTCTTCGGTCCAGCCTCAGGATGGAGACAGAAGGAACAGCTTCTGCAGACACACTCTCTGTGGACTGCTCTGAACACTCCTTGTCTCATTACCTCTCCCAGATTGAAGGGAAAAATCCAATTGGTCATCAATTAGGAAGAGTTCCCACTGAACCTGCAGAAACTCAAATTCACTGTTAGCACATTAAATGTGCTAACATTTGTAAAGGTTCAAATGGGCTCTCTGGGCTTCAGCCCACCAAGAGAGCTATTCCTGTTGCTTGTTAGATAATTGTCAATTAATGAATTTAAATGCTATGTGGCAGTTCAAATGAGAAACGAACAACTCATCACAATCCAATAAAATCAGATGAAATTAAGTTAAATCAAAATGTTTTACACAGCATCCCAAATAAGCGATGCTTAGGAAAGCACCTGTGTATAAAAGATGTATGATTTCAGAATCTTTGAGAGGTCCCACTTCATGGCTGTATCCACCAAGAAAGGAATGAGATGGAATGTTACACTTCCAAGTGGCAATGCATCAAGCAAGGCTTTATAACCTCTGGCACCTCCTTCATCTTGTTTTTACAGACTGTTTTAAGGACTTAAGAGTTACAGCCAAATCATTTACAATTCAAATCACATGCAAGTTTTCCTGTATTTTTTTATTTCTTGTTCTCACAAAACAATAGTAACAAGAGGCATTTATTCAGAACTGATCAGCACAGTCACCCTACCACGCCAAGAGGGGAGAATTCTGCACATCCCAGACATTCTTCATGCTGAATTTACTACCTGACAATCAAAAAGGAAAAGTATAAACAATGGGCAAAGCATAGTAAAAGACAGAGAGATGGGGCAAAATAGGGAGGAGGGGGAATGTACTTGGGCTTCCACTACTTCAAAAAAGTTAGCTCTGTTAGATTTTAGATTTTTGACTGCTTTTAGGAAATTGGAAGCATCAGCAGAACAGCACATTTAGCTCAGAGAAACAGAAAAACAAAAGGGCAGCTACAGCACTCTGTGATGACTTAAAAGAACCCACATGAAAAAGGTTAGATAGTTTAGCTCATAAAGATACAAGAAAATAGTATAAAAAATTAATCTAGTTTATGATAAACTAGATCAGTTCCTATCTCTGAATCAGACTTTATTCTAAAGGTGAACATTTAATCAAATCAGACTGCAAGGTTATCAGAAGTTCAGTAGTTTCCTTCACATATGACATTGCAAGTGCTCCTGCAGAATATTACCTATTACCACTTGTAATCTGAAGAGAAAATATCCTGTAAAGACAAAAGCTGTCTCAGAAACCAGCTCCAAAAGCGTCACTGGCCAAGGAGAACTAGAACCACTGAACTTCTGCCTAAGCAGATGTGGATAAAAATTCAGCAATCCTGTCCTCAATATTTTTAACTGCTACAGAGGAGACCAAAGGATATCTCTGCCTTCACCATTTATGTAATCAAGTTTCATGACCATCACTCAGTGTTTCTGTTTGGAACAGCCATGAGATGCCTCATCAGCAGCATCACAGGGAGATGGGTTGGCAAGGAGGCCAGGCACTATTCCAAACTCTCACACAGCTTTTCCTGGTTTCATCACCCCAGGGAGATGCCTCTACATAACAAGAACAAGTCTGTGGTTGCCAGTTTTCAACTACTACTGTCCTTCAGAACCCAGGCATGTCTGTCACCTTAGGCAAATAATTGCATGTTCTAGCAGTCTCCTCTGCTTCAAAACCTGTAAAAAAGCCAGTGCTCTGCCTGCTGGACTCGAAATGAAGATGTATGATTCAGGTCCAGCAGTCAGTCAGGAGCTCCAGCAGCAGGCTCTAATGTTTTATTGCTCCCTTGAAGCTGTAGTCAGGAGACCTGATTTTCCCAAACCCTTTGCTGACCTGCTACGTGCAAAGCACACTCCCTCACTCTCCAGCTCTGTATTCTCCTGCCTCTGGTCTATTTTTTTTTGTTTGTTTGTACTGGAGGTTGGTTCTGCAGAGAAATCTCCCGGTGCACCCAACCACCAGGACCAGCTCTTGTCTGGACTGTGGTTGTTGCTGCCAGTCTCAGTGTGACAGCAGGAACACCAGGCAGAAACTGTGGAATTATGGAGCAAATTCAATCAGCTCTCTTAGACAGTAATGTAGACACCAGCTGACAAATGGGAAGTGATTAAAAAACTTCACCAGGTAGCAGGACAAAGGACTCTGAAGTATCTTCTTTTGCACAACTTGCAGCTTAGCAGTGGGGAAAGGAGTGAATTAATTACTGGAGTTAATTTGATTTCTAGTGTTTAACACACAGCAGCTGGACTTCTTGCCTACAATACCTAAGACTGCCAAGCAGTCTCTCATCCCTGTGTTGGATAAGCCCAAGACAGCTTGGTTTCCAAGATCAGCAGATGCACTGGGCCCACAATAATCAGAACAGTTTTGGGCTGTGCTCCCCAAACCACCTAAAGCTACTGCTCCATAACAGGGCCCTGTACATTTTGCTTCCTTACAGACAGCTGCCCCCATGTGCTATTGCCAACATTATTAGCATGGAAACTTTACTTTTTGCAGTTTACAAGCAGATCAATACACCATTTTCCCTCCCACCAGAGCACCATGCTGCTTACCCACTACCCTTAATGCACTGTTGTCAGCAACGTGTCACAGAGGCAGGGAAAACTGGGGAAAAAAGCTCGAGAATCCACTTGATGTAAAGAACTCGTTAATTGGAGTGAATTCCTAATTTCCTCCCCAGGAAGCCCTGAGCTGTGTCCTTGGCAGGCTGGAGGGGGGCTGGCAGGAGCTGTACCTGTGCTGCAGTGATGGCAGAGAGCACAGAGCCTGCTAAGGTGACTCAGCATGCTCACTGCCACCAACACCACTGCACTAATCCTGCCATCTGCTCTTCCAAAAAACAGGTGAATGTGCTTATTGTGGAAAGTTCTTGATTTGAATGCTGGCTGAGTTGCTGACTGCTGTGAGCTGTGATTGATGCAGCTGACAAGGCTGCAAAGCTGGCACAAAGGCCTTCTCAGAAATGGCTGCTGAGATAAGGCTGTCAGGCCAATATGATTAAAAAATAAATAAATCAAGGAACCAGAAGCAATTCCACCTACTCTTCCCCAAACAAGTACACATTAATAAAAACGAGGTTGCCAAGTCTCTCAGGATGGCCACAGCGGAAATGCTGTGGTATTTTCAAACCCCAGTTTGTTAATCCCTTCAGTCCCAGCAATAAATATGGAATCCACAGGACAAAGCCCCAAAAGACAATTCGTGCACTGATACATCCCACAGCCACAGTGACCTACAAGCAGAGGCTCACAATCCAATATAGCTCAAAGCTAAGGCTAAGGGTATGGCTAAGAAACCCCAAAGTGAAGTGCTTGCTCTCAAGTCTGCTTTTTTCCCTGCCTAAGTGGATTTTCATCTCATTAATTGAAACCTGTTACTAGAAACCTGGATTTCCTTACTATACATGAAACTGACTTTTAGTTTGTGTCCCCTCCTAATGGCAATAAAGGTTGTGGAATGCTGATGTCTCATGACTAGTATTATAAATGCCAAATCAGACAATGTAAGCTGAAATTAAATTGTGACTTCATACTCAGCTTTAACAGTTACAAATAATTCCCCATGCAGGATGTCTCACACTATTTGCCACTGGTTTGATTTTCTGACAAATTTTCTCCTTGATATTGTTGGACATACAGACATAGAGCCTTCAATGGGACTTCCTCCTGCTATCAGGAACAATGTTTAAATTTTCCTAAAAGTTACTGGACTTAACTGCAATTCTGTTGCAAATACTTCATGAAAGTAATTTTATTTAGCCTTTGCAACAAAAACCCAACTAAATATTCTGTGAGCTGTCTTTGTAACTGCCCTCCAGCAGGTGAATGCTGAGAGAAACAGATGCAGCTTATGCTTGGTTAGAACATTTCTGTAAGAAGCTTAAGTCAGGAGTCCCTTAAAGAACTGAACTGGCCCTTCACAAGAAAGTATTTGACCTTATCAATAAGGTCAAGGATTCACTGAAAGACTACAAGAAAACAACAGGTCTAAATGGTTCAGGCAAAGGCTTTTGTGCCCACGATCAAACTGGACAAACTCTTGTGCAAAAAAACCCCTGTCAAGTAGGACCACAAAATTCCACCTTTCCTAAAGACTTTAAAAAAAAATTAACTCACACCCCTCCATACTTTTTACCAGTTAAGATACTTTTCAGGAAACAAATGAAACTGAAAATCACAAAGTCCAACAATTAATTTTCACGCTGGTCAATAGCACCTGTAAATCGTAATGTGAACCAAAGATATTTCTGCAGTACCCAGACACCCTGACATTACTTTTTTCATCTGAAGAAACGTATAATCATCAGTTTTTACAGAACAACCATACAGCAAAATTCAATAAGGTGATTCACTGGGTGGTTTTACATTTTTTAAAAAAAAATAGTTTTCATTCTTTATCTCTGGATTCAAACACTGTAAAAGCAATTAAACTAAGTAATAAAGATTCAGCTGCATTGACAGTCACATTTCCTCTTAAGAATCATAGTGAGATCCATCCTTAAACACCTAAAATGTTTGCTAGTTTATATTTGCTAATCAAGTTCCTTTCTTCATTAATTTACTTACTTGCATTAGGTTAGAAAGATGAAATAACTCCCCAAGGCAGGAAAATACTCGTAAGATACTATACAGGAGAAGCAGGAAAATAAGAGAAAAATATATCTGGGACTGGAGCAAGACAAACTGGTCACACTCCTGTCAACCTCTGGCTGTAAGAGCCTGGGAAAATTGCACCACTGTAGCTGGATACAATTTTCCTGATAATGATGGCTGTAACAGGAAAAGAAAGAGAGGTTTTACAGGGAACTGGGAAATAAAATGAGGTGTAGATTTGTAAAATCAGCTCTGGGCACGAATTTTGAGAGCAGGTCAGTACTTGGCATGGCCATTGTCAAACCTTTTGCCAGCCTTCCACCCCTCTAAGACCCCAGGGGTGGGGGGGGGGGATCTTCTATCTCCTGGCACAATTGTCTGGCATTTCCCCAGAGACACTCTCTCCAGGGGAAGAATACAAGGGCAGGAAATGCACTACCAGAATAATTTAAGCCTTTGGGAATTTTTAGTAATGGGTTATTTATTTTAAGTTAGTATAGTTTATCTCAGCTGATGTCAAGGGAGTTATCCTGGTGAAAAAGGGTGAGATGCTGAGTTCTCTGTTTTATTCTGAGGGATTACATTGCTCATTTGTTCTCTCTGGACATTGGAATTCCCAACACATCTACTAAGAAACTCTAGATTTTGAGTTGTTTTCTTCTTTTTCTTTGATCTTTGGAAAGATGGGTTACTTTTTTGCTTGTCTGACCGGACCATCTGCTGATATTGCAGGAGGACATGTGTTGGTATTAATAAACTCTATATATTCATGTAATAATTTTGCTTGGGAACCCAGCTGAATTTGTTTAGCCTGTTCTCAGCATGATGCTGTCAGCCACTGATATTTGGAGGGGAAAGCCATAAATACCTCTCTGAGTCTGGCTAATGAAATTTTTCTTTATTTTTTTTTTTATTTCAATCAGAACGACTGCCATGGTTTTGCCTGGGAAATAGCAACTTGCCAAAATGCACTCAAGAGGGATGTAGGAGATTTAAACAATGCCAGATGGGAATGCCTTGTGAACTGCCAGGCACTTCCCAACTCAGTAACTATCTTCAGGACAACAAAGCCCACAGGATGAAGGAAAAATCACATTGTGCATTTCTGAGAGACACACATATGCAAACCAATGTCTATGCCCCATTCATTGATGCAAATCTGAAGTGTTCTTGCTTTCTTCTCTTAAAATCTTCTGTCCCTCTAGACCCAAGGCTAGTTCAAGTCTCTCCAAAAAATAATTAAAATAATTTTGGAGTCAAAACAAAACTGGCATGGAAAAAAAGAGGTGAAACTATACCTCCGCCTATTTTTAATTCAGGAGAACTGAGAAAAAACAGACTAAGATATGATAAAACTTGTCATCATCCAGGCTCAGCTTCACTGAGTACTCATTATGGCTTTTGGGTTGCTCACCTGTATAACCAAATACCTGTAAATAAAGCAACATCTGTGTGTCCTGTGTCTGGGCCAGCCATGTGACATCAGCTTGATTCCTAGGGTACCCGAATGTGCTGTGGCTGAATTTTGCAAGCTGTACCTGATGCCACTTCCCCAGGAAAGAGGTGTTTGAAACTCATTTTCCTCCCAGCATCACCATCAGGATAAAAGGACCAAAGCAAAGTGGGATCAAGGCAGGTTTCTCTGCAGGCTGTGTAGGAAAGACCACTCCCAGGCACAGCTGGGGTCACACTGAGCCACAGGGGTCTCCAGGGAAGCAAAAAAAACCTGCTCTGACTTTCAGGCATCTTTTTAACATCCCATTTCTTTGTCCCTTTACCCTGTATCATCACAAGTTTTAAAAGCCCCCATGCTTCTGCCTCCTAAGAGTTCTTTTATTTCTGCAGTGTGCAGTCAAGTTAAATGCCAAAATAAAAGCAGGGAACAGTAACTCCAGAGGTGATATAACAGCATGAAGCCAGTTTAGTCATTCTTATCTCATTGTGATCAGAATCAAAGCTCTGTATCTGTTTGCAACAATGCCATAAGACATGAAAAAAAACCAGGAGTAACTCTGCCAATAAATTTTCAGACCATTTCATGTTAAGGATAAGGCAATTCAATTTGCAGAAGTAAATATTTTTTGGTTATATTGGTATTTTGAGTGCAAAGCTATAAACCAAAACATATTAAGAAAGAGTTACTGTTGTATAATTAATGTTCCAAAGAAGAAAAATATTTATGCTGAGGGATGACGTTAGCTGCATTCCCACTTGAGTACGTTATGGTACAATATTTAATTACATGCTTGCATTTCTCAAACATCTATTACAACCTATCTTCTGCTAGACGTGATGCATGTGTATTATTGGGCTGAACAACATGATAATATATCAAAAGAAAATTGCAAGAATTGTTTTCCAGTTATCACAACAGAATGCCAATTCCTTTCCTCCTCAGACCTGCACCCAAACCGATGACCCATGGCACTCCTCCCTCCCACACAGGCCAGCTTTGAGCAGGAAAGCCTCAACCTGAGGGATTCTATTTTCAGAACACTACAAGCAATAGAAAAAAAAAGGAAAATAATGCAACTACAAAGCAACTTTCACCAAGAGGATGTGCTACTGATTCAGCTGTATCATAGCTGCAGTGAAGGCAGGGATTCACATGCCACTTTGAAGTACACACAGGAAAATCCAGGATCCTCTGCACTGGATATGTGCTTTCTCTTCACTCCTCACTTCATTCCAGAAACTTAATTCACTTCAGAACACATGCAACCTTCAGCTGAGCTTTCAGGCACATCCAGGTTTAGTAAACTACAAATTCTGAGTGAATTTACCTATGAAAGGCTGTGAGGTAGCTCTGCAGGACTATTTAACATTTATGTGAGCCCTCACACACAATTACACGTGTATATCAGAATTTTGTGTCTAAACTAGCAAGGCTAATACTTCATTTAAAGAGGTGTTGGTATCCTTGACAGGGTTTTAACCCCAGCTGGCCACACTGCTCTGCTCTGTCACTTTGGGCCTCAGCAAGGTGACACACCAGGCTTGGAAAGCTGCAGTGCTCATCTAAAAAAAAAATCTGAAACTTAAATTTATGAGGTGGAGAACACCTTTGACACATTTTTGTTCTTTCATGCTAAATTTCACTCAAATCTGCAGGATTTGTGTATGCTGTCTTCATCCTGCTAAAAGCTGACTTGATTTTGTCCAGCATGAGATTTCTGCTTCTCTCAGGATCTGCAGCTCCTTCCTCACTGCTAAATTGGGAAAAGTTTGCTTTGGTTTGCCATGTCTGAATATGTTACAACACCAGAGGCTGAGGAGTGTTCAGGAACTGAGGGAAAATTTCAGAGTCATTGAACTGTTTGAGAGTCAGTGGATTCCTAGTGAGGCAACAAGAGAAGAACCTGTTTGGATTTTTTTAATGGAAAAGTTTGCTGTGCATAGGGACTGCTCCTTCTAAACAGGACTCACATGTATTTAAACTTCCCAATCACAGCTGACAACACCCCAAGGGCACAGTTTGCCAAAATTGGTAGACAAAATGTCTGGAAATCCTCCACATGTACAGCTGGCAAACTGACAGTTCATGTCTCATTCAAACCCCAGCAATGAATTCTTACTCTGACATCAACCAAAAGTAAAACAGAGCGTTGTTCCTTTCAAACATGCTACCTTCCCAAATTCCTGTGCAAACAAATACACACACATTTGATAAAAATAATAACGGTATGGTTAATAATTCTGCTATTTTCTCTTTCCTGCACTTAAGTAAGTTTTATCTTCACCATTTCTCTGAAGAAGCCTTTACTGAACACTGTCTTTTCAAGGATACACCTCTCAACTACAGTATTCAAAGCCTGGTCTTTTGTTTGCAAGAAGAATTTGGAAAAAAAACCCATAACCCACAACAAAAACCCTACCATATTGGCATTGTGACTTGGTACACAGCAGGCAAAGCTGCATGTGAGAGGAGCCTCCTTTTGGAGTGCAAATCCAGTGGTTTTATTTCCCAGTTTTTCTGTAATACCACAAACACATCCAGCTCCACTCCTCCAACACGTGCACGTCACCTCCCTTCAGCTTCATTTCAAAACACCACTTTTTGCAACCAAACTGAGCATTCTCAGTAAAGGACAGAAATTATTTTTGAAGTAAGCCATTTCAAAATGATGACCAATGATTGTTTTTCTGCAAGGAAAGTGAAGGCCTCGAGAACATCACTGTCTCTGGAGGATTAAAGCAGGGCTCACAATATTCCCTTGTGTACTGGAAAGGAGAGCAGGTCCTGGGAGATTTAATTCTAATGCTGCATAAGCCACTCACAGTCACAAAGACTTTGGCATAGACACAGATTCCAACTGTTCTATGTAACTAAACAAACCCAGAAAGTCCATTCACTGCTGGCAAGCCTGGAAAAGAGCACGTGAAAACCACAGAGAAGGAAAGTAAGGATATCTCACACAGCCCTGAGCAGCGCCTTTGGGAGGAGAAGGAGACAAATCTCCCTCTTCTCCACTGCTTTGAATTTTCTAGCACCAACTACAATTTCACTGGATAACTATCACTTACAATGAAATAGTTTTAAGAGAGCTACATCAAAGGAACCTGTACGCTGGTGCACAATATTTATTTGCCCTCTGGGAGAAAGGCAGCACTGGTAGGTGAGCATAGGGAGAGCAGTGCTGGGAACTTTAAGGAATGTGGGACTTGGGGAAGAAAGTAATACCTTGCTGTAAGCAGTGTTTAAACACCCAGGTCAGAAACATATTCTGTCCCACATTTTTCTGGTGAATTTAATTTTCTCTCTCCATGTCCTACTTCTGCGATGCTCAGGAAATCACTAAACTGAAAATAATTGGAAGCTGGAGAACTATTAAGGGGAAGTATCACATATGCTTGCCCTGTTTTAGTCTTCCTGGAGCTATCACACTAGATGGATTTTTATCCTGCTCCACTACAGCTGTTCTTATTCTTTTTTCTTTCAGAAAGGGTAACATCCCATATGAACACAATTTAAGGTCAATATATATTTGTGGAAGTGTATCAAGGTTACACATGCATGTGTGCAAACTCTGCTTATACAGACACAGCTCAGACCTACAGCTCCATATCATGGTACATGCAATATTGATGGCATTTTGTTACACTTCAAATTTTAAAGCTGTAACACAAAGCTTTTAAAGCATGCAGTTCACATGAGTGCTTTTATAATTGCAATTACCCTTCGCTTTGGAGTTCACTTACGCAGCAAAACAGCTTTCAAAAAATGACAGTTTCAGGTGTTTTGGCTATTGCAGCATCATTTTGCAGTACTGCATTAACCAAACACATTTAAACCAAGGTTTTATCCAATTTGAAAAAAAAAAAAATACTGGTGAATGAGTAGCAGCACAAAGACACCTACTGTGCAGCATCAGCAGAGTCACAGATATTTAGGGGAGGAAAATGGCAGGAAACACAAGGTTGGGAATAGGACTGAATTTTCAGCAGTTTCCTACAAATTGCTACGAAAATAAAACTGTAGCACTGGCAGGAGCAGTGTGTGGGGGAGACCTGCAACACCCTCCAAATAATGTAGTCACCAGCAGGGAGTTCCAGAGCGAGTTCCAGAGCTCCAGGAGGAAGCTCAGAGCACACACAGGGTGGGAGAAGTTGGGGCTGTCCTGTGCTACTGAACTCAGGTGCAACAGCCCAGGCTTCAGACACCTCTCTAAAAGCTCCTTTTTCAGATCTCACAAACCCTTTTGACTCTCCACACATCTTCAAAGATGGGAGCAAGTTTTCCAGGACTTCATAAACTAAATATTTCTTATTCCCTGTTACGTAGTTGATAATTAGAGGAGGGCTGGGGGAAAGGATTTGGGACAGGTTTTGTGCTAGGACAGACTTAAACTATTGCACAAACTGCTCAGCAAACATTTTGTGGCAGTGGGCAGAGAGTTTTGAGCTTAAGGCCATACTGATTAAATGTATTGGTAGGTTTTCTTACATTTAAAATCCCACTCCCATTTAGAATTACACTTTGAAATTATTTTGGGGCTTCCTATGGAGATCTGCCTCACTGAGGGAAAGCAAAGAGTTTCCTCATACAGAGTTCTGAATTCCAGTGCTTTTCACTACAACACTGGCACAAAGTGGGAGGTTAGCAATTTCATTGGCAAGAGACTTGTGTTGCCTCACTTCATACTGTTTCTGGGTTAAATGGGAAACTTGGGTTTGGATATTCTTTTCTTTTTGTGAAATGGTTCATTTTTTGGGCCATGTATTTATAGAGCATTGGGGGTCATACCACTACTACTTCTCTGTGCAACACACTCCTCAAAAGTCACTTGTAATACAGCATACAATGGGGACAAAGGCAAACAAGAAAGAAATATTCATCTTTAAAAAAAAAAAAAGAAAAGAAATTTTACACTTACCTGTATGTTTCAGTTCATGAATGAAGAGAAGAACAGAAGATCCAACAACAGCGAAAATATGGAAGAGAGAAAAAAAAAAAAAAAGAAAAGATACACTGTTAATTCAGAAAAGGAGGTTTATATAACACAGACAGCTTGGTGCTGTAAGAGCAGAGGCCTGAAGATTTTGCCCTCTGTCTCTCCACAAACCAGATCATATTCACTGGACCTCTGCAAACTCATGGCAGAATCCCCCTTCAAGGTTTGGGACAGAGAGTTTATTTTATGGCTAAGGACACAATTTGTTGAAATGAGCTTAAATTGTGGAATGTGGCAGTTTCTTTCTTACAGCACAATGAAAGCCTGGTCAAAGTATTTACTCTCCTGAATACACTTCAGATCAGCAGTATCCTGAAGATGATGAGATTTTTGGCGTGACTTTTTGTGTGTTCTAGTCATTTTAAGAAAAAAGAAAAAGGCAGAACAAAACACTTTGGCAGGAAAAAGCTCTGTTTTTCATCCCAGAAGAGGGCCCTTACTTCTCTGTTTAAAGGTCTCTATGCTCAGAGAGAATTAACACTTATTTACCACCAGAGTGCTTTCAAGGATTCTCCAGTTCAGTGGATTTCTTCTCTTTCCACACGATGAATTTTAAAAGTACTGAACAAAACCAGGCAGACAGGACTGCCTTTTCTAGAAAATCCTCCTTTCCCTCCCTTCATCCCGCCCTCTCACCATAACCCAGGAAAAGGCTGAGATGAAAGCCCTGCACCTTAACTATGCCTCTGTCTGCAGGAGTGGGGCTGAGTTTCAGTTCCTGCACTACACACAAAGAAAAGCCATTAGAAGCCCGAGGGTTACAGGGAAAGGCACTGACAGGTTCCTTTTAATTAGGCTGGAAACGAACTTGGTGAGAATGGCTTGTCTGTATCAATAGCTCTAATTGACTTCTCTGAAGACAGACAGAGCAAATAAAGCAGGGGGTAATTATTGTCTGTGACAATTTGATTGACAAGCTTGTCCCCTGGAGGAGAATCCAGAGAGCCTATTGTCCAGCGGAGCCCCCAAAATAAAGCATTTGCTTTCAGAGGGCTCCATTAAAAAGCCCACTGGAGGCCTGGAAGATTTGGCATTCTGCTAATGGGCTAGCAGCCATGCCAGGCAGGGAGGCTCAGGTGTGTTCAACGGGCAGGGCAAAGAGGAGCAGAGGTGTGGTTCAGCCCTGGGCAGGAGGAGGAAAAAGAGAGCAGATGAGGAAGGTGTTGCAATACACTCAACAATTCAGGGAGGCAGATTTACAATTCAGCATCACAGCCTGTCTTAAGAGAAAAACACTGCTTGAGTCAGCCAGAAAAATATAAAGGAAGCAAGTGAAAGGGATGATGTTGTCCAATCTAACACATCAAACACAAGAGCTGCTACCCGTGGTGGTTTTCCAGACCACCAATCACAACCCAAATGAATGCAGGCCGTGTTTTTAAACAGCACCTTCAGAAACTATTTCAGCTCGCCAAAGCACTGTGCCACCTGCCAGGCATCCCACAGCAAAGCTCAGGGCCCCCCAAAAGACAAAGAGAAGTTGGCAGGACAGAAACAGGAGGGAGAAAGCACCCATTAGAAACAAGCTTGGCAGGTAACCTGGAAATAATTCATACACACACCTCAGAGCTGCCCACTTGTGTTCACCCACTTCGAAATTTCTTTCACTTCTAAAGAAACATCACCAAGGAAAAGTTTCTCTGCCAACTGCTGGCCACACTTGTTTTCTCCCTCTGAAGACTGAGTGTGTGTGTTTAGGGAAAAACAGTGAAAATGAGAAGTCAGTATTACAGGGGGTATGAATGATTTTGAATTGTTTAACTATTTAACCAATTACTCAGCTTCTTATGGGAACTTGCTATTTCCCCCTCGTTTTATTTTTTTAATGTCAAGACAATTTCATTAGAAATTCCAAACCACTTTGCTAAGAATATTCCCATTCTCCACATCAGTGAAAAAAAAAATAATTATTTGGGCAGTTTTATTCAAGCCACCCGGTTGTTCTTCCACCCAGAATCACAGAGCACAGGGAAGTCCCAAGGTGGAGGAGCGGTTTGCTGCCAGAACAGGCACACGGGATGGGGCCAAACCTCACTGAGAGGAACAAAAGAAATCCATCAGTTCCAGCCTGTCACTGCGTGTGACAGCAGCAGCCAGGCTACAAGCCGTGCTTGGAACAGGCAGGTCCCACACACTTACAGAGTGAGAGGCAGTGCCTTTGAGAGCTCCGTCATTTAACTGTCTGAGACAAAGGATGAATGGAAAACTGAGCGACAGGGGCTGCCCAAGGGCTCCAAAGCAGGCCAGGGGCAGAACTGTGAAACCCCCTGGATGTCCTGACCTCAGGCTCAGTGTCAGCTGAGGGCTAAGCAGCCCATCCAGTGTCACACGCGAGGTAACTTCCATTCTGTGAAGGGAAAATAAAACATGAGGCAGGGCCAGTGCACAGCTCAGGCTCATCAAGAGTTCAGCTGTGGAGGCTGCATCCTCTGGCACATGCAAACAAGGCTTATTTAATGCCAGACAGCCTCCTGACTGTCTCTGCAAAGAGTGCCACAGGTCAGCAGGCCCCAGACTGTGCTCCAGCTTCCCAGGTGGTGGTGCCAGGAGAGTTCCGAATTACTGAGTTAGGAACACGTCAGTTTATAAAATTCAATCTACTGTTCTGCCTGGAAGGTCAAAGGCATTACTTCAAAAAAATTGGACTGTGCTTAGAGGTCATTGCCCAAGCACAAATTGGAACAGCACAACCACATAAACCACAAAATCTCAAGAGGCATTGCTAGAGAAGTCAAAGGGTAAGAGAACATTGCAGCCTGGACCTTGAGAAATACAGAAAGCCTGAGGCACCCTAGGTCTTGGCTGTGGAGAGTATCCCTCATCTGCAGAACACAGGCTGAACTCAAAGAAGATTTCAACTTTGCACAAAATATTTTAAGTCAAAGAATCATCAAATTGTTTGGATTGGAAGGAACCTTAAAGATAATCTCATTCCACCCCCTGCCATGGGCAGGGACACCTTCCACTATTCCAGGCTGCTCCAAGCCCTGTCCAGCCTGGCCTTGGACACTTCCAGGGATCCAGGGGCAGCCACAGCTTCTCTGGGCACCCTGTGCCAGGGTCTCCCCATCCTCACAGGGAACAATTTTTTCCTAATATCCAATCTAATCCTGCCCTCTGTAAGTTTATAGCCATTCCTCCTTCTCCTGTCAATCCAGACCTTTGTCCAAAGTCCCTTTCCGGCCCTTTTGGAGGTCCTTTAGGCACTGGAAGGGGCTCTAAGATCTCCCTGGAGCTTTCTCTTCTCCAGGTTGAAAACCCCCTGTCTTCATCAGAGAGGTCAGTTACCAAGTTAACGTACAAGTTTTATTTTTGCTTATACTAAACCAATTTCATTTTCTGGGTATTAGACCTTTCCCCCATACATACATAGAAAAAAAAGAAAAACTCTTTAATATTTTGGACTGAACCTCTGCAACATGCAACCCATTTGTAAGTAATATTGATTCCCCCCACCCTTAATCACATTTCTTGGCCAAGTTACTGTTCACTGTTTTGCTGCCATCTGTATATGAACAACTTGAATGTAGAAGCTCATTCTATGGCAGGTATCAAAGTGAAAATACACACCTCACAACAAATCACAGGCTGGAATTATACAGGAGAAAGACGCAATACAATTGAGCAGTTCAATCAAGAGAAAAATCCAGCAGCTCCTGTGACAAAAGGCTTACAACATGTACATAGGACTTCGTGACCACTACCATGAAAACATCAGCCACGTTTAAATCCACAATTAGGCTCACAGCAGCAGCTTAAAAACACAGCCAGGTCATTTATAGCCTAAATCAGATCAGCCAGGATACTACAGGACCTGGAGTAAGGCCAAAGAAAAATGAATCTTTGACAGACAGAAGTCCCAGACTGATAGTAAAGTCTCTTCTGACTTCTTCTTACCTTCCAGATCAAGCAGATATGATTCAACCCCCTTCCAAACTGCACTTTTGAAACTACAGTGATGCAAGTCCTATCTAAAACCCCTTCTGCTGAGAGTTGCTTTGGTGCTGGCTGGGAATTGTTTTGTGAGAGGCTGTTTTCAGGCACTCAGGTGTAAGCAGCTGGCAGGATGGGGAGGAAAACAGTGGTTTTCCCTTCAGAGAGCCACCCATCATTCAAGGTAAACACTCTCATCGAATCTGTAGTTCCAGAAGCATCTCGGATTTCAGTGCTTTACCCAATGTGCTAACCAGCCCAGCATCCACAAGGCAACAGATGGACCTGAGATATTTCTGTGTCCCCAGTCCTGCTTCTGTTAAATGTCTGCAGTTTGATGTGATGGAGGAACATTTTAGCTGATAAAATGGATGGAAGCAGCTGCTTGTGGAGACATGAGCCTTGGGTTTGTCTGTAGTTGGGAGATAAAGAGCGAGGTTCTGAAA
>WEKY01019755.1:0-24237 GCA_013390045.1 Picathartes gymnocephalus | reverse complement strand
AAAAAAAAAAAAAAAAGGGCTCCCATTCCCTAGGAGAGGTGGAACATCAAATATGTTCACTGCAAGGGACACTGGCATGTGGGCTGGAAGGCAGTGAACATGGATCAAAAAGCTGCTTTGAAATGGCGGATAAGCCTGTTTTTCCACAGCATGGGGAGAAGAGATGGCTTGGCAAAGGATGAGCCTCCTCCTCTGGAGAAATGAAGAGATATTTTCCAGAGCTGACCAGGCAAACCTTTATCTATCAAAGAAAGCAAGTGAGCAGTGGAACTCACAAAGGCTGATTTCCCAGGCCTTCTTGGGGTTTGATTATGCCATGTCTAACAAAAGTGGGAGCTCTACTCAGAGCTTCTCTAGAAGCAGAGGCATGTGTCCCGTGTGGGTTCATTAATGTCTAATAATGCAGCTCAGCTTACCCCTAAACCTCCCCTCAAGCAGGGAATTAATTTGTGTCTGTCTCTTTGCTTTGCCTGGCCACCTATTTTCACTGAACTTTCCAGCTGAAATTGCCTAGTGAATTCAAAAGCTTTTACGACAGGAGTGACAAGCATGAAATTAGATGATACAATCATATACACCTCATTCCCTTCAGAAACCAGGTTAAAAGTCATTTAGGATGTTTTTCAGCACAGAACTCCTAATGGCTGACCATTTCAGAATGACGATTTTTATGATGTTTTTCTGCACTGTTATGCTAAACAGGGATAACTAAGGGACCAGGGATTGAGATGGGGTGCAGGCAGTGGAGGCTTGAGCCTGTGGATGACCCAGGCACAAAACATCTCAAATATGAAGACCACAGTAATTGGACCCACCCTGCCATGAGCAAAGCAAGGCATGGCAGCTCCTCCCCCTGCCACCAGAGCCATCAGGAAACAATTCCTTAGCTGTTTCTAAAAGGACACTACTAATGACTACTGCTAATTTGTTTTGTAAACACCCTCTCTCAGACCGGGGGAAGTCTACATGACTGCTCCTCACTGGGACCCAATTATTTCTCCAGGTCCTGTGCTACACTGCAGGTTTCCAAGAGTGGCACAGGGACTGACCCTACAAATAAAGAGTCACCACTGTCTTGCATGTGCTTCATGCTTTGAATCCATTTGGGTTTTTTAGCTGCTGGCACCATTAGGGGAGATGCTGTTCTCAATTAAAACCAGCCCATTGCTTCCCTAGGCTTAATTAGAAGCAGGGCTGTACATTCTGGCACCAGTATTTTCTTTTCAATTAATGGACTTAACAGGCAGCAGATGCCAGTGTCTTCCTTTCTCCCCTCTCCAGCAAGCATCCCACCCCTATTTTAAAATCATACACAATGATTTTAAAGAGACAGCTAATTCAGATACTGCTTCTGAAACTGGGAGTAGTTGTAAAAAACCCCAACTAAATCCATGAGACAGCCCACAGTAATCTTCCATCTTCTCATATTTTAAGGCAGATGAGAAATGCTGAGCAAAAAGGAGAATGGTGAATTAAATAACAGTGCAAACCATGATAGTCTAGGACTAACCTTCTTGTGTGGCTTTCATTAGGCCCAGTATAAGGCCACAAAAAGACTGCAGTTAATTTTTCTTGATAAAAGAATTCACACACTTCAACTTTCTTGCATTATTTACTTGATCATAAGTTGCAAAGAGAAAGCACTTACTCCTCCTATTTGGAAACTGAAAATTTCTTATTAAATGTGATGTTGGGGTTTTTTTATTATAAAATAACAAGTCATAGCCTTTACCTCAGCAAGATTATTGCCTGTGTTTTAACACTGTTGCCTGCTTTCATTAATATTTGTAGACTTTACTCTCTTTAAATGGCTGCTCCTCTTTGGCTGAAATTTGTCAGACTTCTCTGCTCCAGATACTTTGGTCAGGGACACAACAGAAATACAGCACACTGACACAAATCCTGCTTGCATGGGAACTTAGTTAAAAACAGCGCTGAGGGAATCACTCACAGCTCAGGATGACAACACTCTGTCCAGCCACGGGGGACTACAAGCAGGTTTCAGATAAATCTGATAACAATGCTGCCTTTTTGGCAGGCCTGGGCAGGAGGGTATTCCAGAGGCACGGATGAATCACACGTAAAATCCTGCCCAAAGTCTATCAGATAAAACCTCCTCTTAAACCTTAGGGGCTGACAGCCATGAGATTAAAGGATGTTTTCATAAAACAGGCTGGTAGCTGTCCTACTCCTGTTTTGCTCCTTACCCTGTAAGTAAGGTAAGGGGGAAAACCTCTTCCCCTCCCCTTGTAAGGAGGAATAGAATGCCACAGTACAGAAAATCCATCCACTGAACTGCAGTGTCCGAAATCAGGGCTTCCATTCTACAGCAGTGGGCCACCACTACTTCACAAAGCAAAGCTGAAACCCAACCATATTTAATGCTTGAGAACATCTATCTGTCCCAAGTGCCACGATGTAATTTTGTGATGTGGAGATCCTTCTTTTACTGAGAATGCTGAGCACCCACCTCTGCACTGGTACCCATCCACCAGTTACTGTCCCCTACAGTCTGCAATAAATGGCAACATATGGCAGTATCTGACAGGTTAGCCTACCTCGTTCAGTGTCCTGAATGACTAAGATCTACAAAATCTCCCAAATTTTATTTCTGAGCACTGTAGTACAAAAGGTCCGGTGTCCCCCTTTACAACCCAGGCCAGCACTGGTGTTCATTTCACAGCTCAGAGCCAGGAAAGTATAGTTTGCTTTCCTTTAGTCTAACAAAACTAACTTGTCTTTCCATTAAGCAGCTGGATCAGATCATGTTTAAGAGAAACTGTCCTTAATTAATTTGATAAGATTAAATTTAATTTAGAAAAAGCATAGGAGCTGCCCAAGGGAAAATCTCCCTCCCCACTCTGTAACACAAACTGGTTCCAGTTCCATATTCTTTCTCGTGGAAACTGTGAACGTGAAAGACGGGGTCATTCATAGCATTAAAAAAGGGGAATAACATAATTGTTGCTGACATCAAAATTAATACTCTTATTCCAGGAAAGCAGAGAACAGTTGGGAAAAGAATAACAAAGCAGAAGGGCAGGGGGAAGGCAAATAGGGGAGTTTTTCACATGGTAGGCCCACTTTTTGGAAACTGAAAGGAATCTGGGACAGTTTCCTAATCTAAAAGTGTTGTTTATATCAGAACTGTGCCCTTCTAATGCTTTCTTATTTCTACATTTATTTTTTGACTGAAAAGAAAACAAAGTATGTAATTACATTCCCTGTATGAGCAAACCAAAACAAATAAATAAAAGAGCATTTCTCACAGAGGGAGAGAGAGAGAGAGAGAGAGAAAAAAAAAAGAGTCCAGAACTGTCCCACCCAAGTTCTAGACATTTACCTGGGATGACTGACTTGGAAACTTGCTGGGGATGCCTGAAATCTGAAGCACATTCTGGGAGGCATCATTCTGGTTCTGTGGACTACGTCACAACCTGTGCAGGGAACACCTCCCACCAAGGACAGCCAGGACAGAGTTCTCCAGGTAACCTGGCTGGATCTCAGCTCAGAGCACTGGACCAGGCACTGCACAGACAGAACAAGGCTGGACCTGACCACCAAGGTGACTGCAAGGACTTGCTTTTGCTTCTCTCACCCAGCACTCAACCACTCCAACTGATTTCCTACCACTTGTATGACAGAAACCCAAATATATCCGTTCTGCCTGCTGTGACAATATTAGAAGAGTCTCTAAGCATGATTAATGCTGATAGCAACTACAGAGAATGTTTGATTTGCCTGTTTTTAATGATCCCTTTACATGCCTCGTTCTTCCAAGCTTTATGAAACTCCTTTTCCGTGTTGGAAGACTCAGAAACAAATGGTATTTGCAGAAAGCTTCCTGACCAGCACACCAGGAATCAAATGAGGCAATTTAACTGAAGGAGCCCACTTTGAAGGAGACAGTAAAAGCTGCCACGTACAAGAATTAAGAGAACTGAGGAAGAAGAGGAACTGCTTTGACACCAAGCCGGAGAAGATGGATTCTGTCCAGGAAATCACACTACATCAGCTTATGGTAGGTCTGGCTCAGGCATCCTAACTCAAGGATTTTTATCTGATGCAATCCATTCTGCATACGCTAGCTTGATTTAGGAAATGCAACTCTGTCTAGATGAGATTTACTGATACTTTTACTGCTATTTTTCCTGACAGCCCCTAACAGCCCCTGTTTCAGAGCTGTCTGAGGTGCACAGGTGCTACCAGGGCTCCTGTTACTCACAGCCCAGTCTCAAAGCCAAAGGCTTTATTTAAAGTCCCCTCCAAGGCCTCATCTGCCAGAAGCACAAGAGAAAGGTCTTGAGAAAAACCCTTTGGCAAAAATCCACTTCACCAGGCCAAAGTGACTTTAGTGTGAGTGAGATAAGAAGAAAAGCGTTCATGTTTGGGAGCATTTTTGGGTTTGATATGGACCTTACCTTGACCATCACTGTTACCACAGACTGGGAATAGCTCAAGAGTTCTCTCCAGCCTCTGTTTTTTATGGCAAGCAGCCTTTCTCCTACCATTCTGTCTCTACTATAGGCAAGCAAGCAGGGATGGACACAGATCTTACGTTTTTTGGAGGGGGAGGATGTAAAATAACATTTTTTGAGGAGAAAGGACAAAGGGGTACCACAACAATGCAACCATCTGGTGAAACAGCATGTAGATGAGAGCACATGTTAATTTGGACAGAATTATGCTCTTTTTATTTATTTTAAAAGTCACTGCAGCTCCCTTGGATTATTGTGAATGAAAGATCAGGGGCAAAACTCATATATTCTTCCCCTACTCACTAAATAAAGTAAAAATGCAGAGACCTAGCTGAGAACCAGCAAAGCCCCACTGCAGCACCAGTCAGAGGCTGTAAAAGGAGCTTACACAGGAACTGGCTCATTACACACCTGTTAATTCTGGGGATTGTGCATTGAGCAGTTTCTGGTTTTCACAGCCTATCCACTTTGCTGTTTGTACAGGTGTTTATGCACCGGGGAAACAGGTTTTAAGATGGGAAAAGAGGTACAGACCCATAAACACTAACAAACAGAAGGTAAACAAGAGATTTGAGACAGAGCTGTTCCAAAGTGGCTGTTATTCCTTTAAAATATTGGTGGGAAGGATAAGGAGCTTTGGGATTAGAGCAAAGTTAGACTGTCCTGCCATGAGCTAGTAACAAACCTCCTATTGTTGTTCTCATCTCACTGACAATAAGTCAACTCAATTTCTTAGCTTAAACAGCCCTTTATGGGATCCAGTCTTTATATGCCCTTCAAACATAGGAACCAAAAGAAAAATGAATGCATGCAGTAAAATATAAGACTGCTTAAATATTATATGTTTATATATATATATATACACACACATATATACACTTCAGAGATCCTAAACACTCAGTGTTTGTTCCTAGGAGTAGCAAAATTTGAAAATAAGAAAAGACACATTACAAATTGCTGCTAATTCTGCTATCATTTTATCAAATGCTAAACATTCCTGCCTGAGTCTCTGCCTCTTCTTTGCCACAGATCTAGCAGCAGAGAGCTCTTGTAATAATACAAAAATACAGCCCAAGTGAATTTCTGAGCTGGGAATACACTACACATCCTCTTGCCACACCAGGGAAATGCATTTGACAGCTGACTCCTACAGCTTGCCATTAAAAGGAAGGCCAAACATCCCAGAGCAGGCAGGAGAGCTCTTCTTCCTGGAGTGAGCAATTTCTTTCCCCTGTTCACCACCCCAGAATTACATTGCTCTCATTGAGTCCATTCATCAACTTAAAATGAGCACCTCACTGCAGTGCCCAGCATATGAAGAGTGGCTGAATTTCAACTAGTTCCTCTGGAAATGCTCAAAAAGCACACCCCAAAGAAACCTTTCAGACATCTCCCAAGGAGACATGGTGAGTCTGTTCTTAACACTCACCATTCTGTAGCAGAAAAGGTAATTTTTCATTCCCACTGGCTGATTTAAACACATTCAAACATGAGTATTTAAAGAACTACTGAATCATGGTGAAAATCTTAGAAAACATGATCTCCACAATGTACAGATAAGAGAATGTGCTTTGATATTTCAGCTGATTAAATAACTGTCATCAAAAGCTTGTCCTGCTTTCCCATGCAGATCAGTCAGGGCAACAAAAGGTATCATCTGTCTGTGAAACTATTATACCCCTAGACTTTCATCACTGCTTCTATTTCAATATATTGTCTTCCACTGGCCTAAAAAAAGGCATTTGAGTGAATGCACACTAATCTAACACGTCATCTGTCTGCTTCCCAGTTGTAAAAAAATTTCACTGCAACTTTAGCTTAGAAGTTGAGTGACCAAGTTCGCAGCATGGCTGTTTTATTGTGCCCTGACCAAAGAGCAGGAATGGAGGACATGCTCCAACCTCCTCACAAACACCAGTGCATCTCATTCTGAGAAAAGAGGTAACATTTAACTGCTTAGAATATAGGAAATGGGTGATATAAAAAAAAAAAAAAGAAAAAAAGAACCCCTCTGGACTAGGTCTTCAAAACAAGACAGTAGCTCAAAACTCTTGCACAGGTCCAAAAGAAGAAATTTAGTTTTTCTAAGTAAATCTAAGTGTGGCTTTAATATACTTTGCTTCTGATCATCTTCTTTGTCCTCTCCCTCACATATAAAATGGACCCTTACCCTAAGACAAGTATGTCAATTTATGTGAAGTTCATTACCTCATACTTTATACAGTCATGGTTTTCATATAGAACTCAAACATGCATTTGATTATTAACTTACTATGATAGCTGACATTAGTTATTCTGAGAAAAATAAGTAACAAAAGCTAATATAACAAAGCTTTTGATTAGTTTCTATTTCGGGAAAACATGAAGCAAAAAACCCCAATGAGGCAGCAGAGCAGCAGTGTGTTTTAACCTATCTGCTTAGAAACTGAAAATCTGCATTTTCAAAAGGAAAGGGCATATTAGCAAGTTTCTCCCAGACTTTTAAAATACAACATCCATCTTGCCTATCCAATAATCGAAGTGCACCTCTCAAAGGGCACGCCCTGGCATGAAAGAAATAGGGATGCACCTCTCAGCCCTTGTAGCTGTATTTTCATGTTGTAGCAGAGAACACCCCGAGGCAGGTTCAGCACCTGGTTGAAGTCTGTTGGGAATTTAAAGTTTGGACTTCTAATTTCAAAGCTAGGCCAGGCAGCTGCTGGTTTTGTTCCCTCTGTAAGATTTGTAGCAATTCCTTCTAAGGTTCAATCAGGAGTGATACATGCTCTGGCCATGACTGGAGCATCAGCCTGGATTAAAAACGTGTTTACTGCTCTGGGTAACCATCTCGAGTTGTTCTGCAGCTGGACAGACAGAATAATGCAGAATGTAGTGTGTGAAAATTGTCACCCCATCAAGTTAAGTGGGTGACTGTTTTGGCAGGACAGATCAAACAGGCTATGATAGAAAAAAAAAAAGGAAAACAGCTCTCAATTTTTGATCAATAACTGGGCTTTTACAGTTTAACAGCCAACAAAAAGGTTTTTGGAAAAATATTCCCAAAACTGTGCAAAACAAGGTTACATGTTAAACAGGCTAAATGAGTTTATATTGTGTCTCTCCCATTACAAATCTGTCCCTACAGTACAGTATTACTTGTATCAGTTGGGCTTTATGCATCCAGTGGGAGAACTATTAGGAAATTAATCGATTTCATCGTCAGGCTGTTCCACTTCCTTCCTCCTCCCATCCTCTCAAGCTTACATCTTCCTTCATTTCCTGTTCCAGCTCTATAAATCACTCTCCTCCTTGTGTGTCTTACGTTTGCCTTGAAACTGCATTCCTCTCAGCCACTAATTTTTAAATTAACAAGTAAAACCATAGGATTTCTCTGGCAAGAATTATTCTATGTAAATAGAATACGATTTCTCTGGCTGTTGACTGTTTGTTGACTTGTTCTCTAGCTGTTGTGGTTGTTCTGCTCATTTAGGACCAAAGTGCTGGCAGCACATGCACCACACTCAGCTCTACGTGTTCTTCCCCTCAAAAACAGAGCAGAGTCGTCTTCCAGCTTCCTCAAGACAAGTAAAACCAAAAAATACATCCTTTGTGTGAAGCCAAACCTGTGGAGATGCAGCAATCTGCACAAAGAAATGCTTCTACAACACACCTCACCATGCAGGTGCAATAGTCTTTTGATTGTTGAATAAAATAGCCAAATCTGAGTCCACTATGGGATAGATATTCCTTACGTGAAGAAACGTTTGAGCTCTGTGGCAACTTGTGACGTCTGACCAGTTTATCAGAGAGGATTCTCTGCAGAGGGTTGAGCTGATTAAATTAATAAAAGATATTCCAGGATGGAGACCTGCAGAAGGCAAGCAGACAGCAGATCTTGTTCCAGGTATATTCAAACTCCACTCCACCACAGCTTAGGACGTGTTCCCTGACTGGGGCAGATCCACATGTGGGAGGAAAGCTCTCCTGCAAAAGATTTGGCATTGTCCCTGAAATATGAAGTGGTCTGACAGTGAAGATCACTACAGGAGCTTATTTCTCATTATTCCCCCTGAAGTGTATCCCTTGAGCAAGCAGGGAAACACAAATGGTTCTTGGTAGGCAGAACTGCTGCCAAAACTGTTCTTTGGAGGAATCAGAAAAGCATGCACATGCTTTATTGGCCACCCACACAAGGATAAAGCAGACAAATTCAATTTCATTTGGTTTTCATTTGAAGCCTTGGATATCAAGCACTTTTCTTCCTGTTGGTCCAACTGACCTTGACATTTTTATATTCACAATGGAGTTCATGTGGAGGCCAGAGATAAAATTCTCTCTTTGGTTTCCTCCTTCCTGTTCCTATGACACTTAAAACTGGTGGGTACAGAGTATCTCTGTGATAGCCTTACCAAAAAACTGTATGACACATTTTAGACAGGAAGCAAATATAAATGTGCAAATCATCATCTGCTTCTTTTTTACAGCTGCAAGTCACACATATTCTTTGGGCTTAAACCCACAGTATTTTACTTTAAACAGATAAATAAACACAAGAAGACACAATTTACCTACATTTTCAATGAAACGTTCATGAAGTCCCTGCTCTGAGGCCATTAAAATAACATAGAACTACAAATGAGAAGATCCTGTCCTTAAATAAGCAATGAAAAGCAAAACCAGAAGAGGAAAAAACCTCAAATGACCCTTCCACAGCAACCAACCAACACAGAAAGCTTCCCAACTGAAAAATTAAACAGAGAACTTCAGGAAAAGAGCTGGCTAAACAAAACTCCCCAAGACCTGACATCTCAAAAACACATTACCAGCAGACAAGCACTGAAATGCCCACAAGGACCTGTGACTCCTGAGTTATGCTGTGATGGACTGGCCTTCCAGGAAGGAGATCTGGACAGTGTGACGGGCAGCAGTCTGCTCGGTTTGCTCAACTAAAACTGATAGCAATGAAAACTCAAAGCGCTACACTGGCTAAATCAGTCCTGTAGGTGATTACTGACGACACCTCACCAACTACAAACCCAAAACATCTAGAAAAGACCAATGAGAAAGACAAAATTGGTTTTAGTGAAGGCCTGCAACCTATATAAACAAATGCTGTCAGCAATACAATATAAAATTTCCTCCCCAAAAGGGCTGTCCCTGGGCAGTGGTGGAGTCACCATCCCTGGAGGGATTTAAAAACTGTGTGGATGTGGCACTTGGGGGCATGATTTAGCTGGGTTAATGGCTGGACTCGATGATCTCAGCAATCTTTTCCAACCTGATGATCCTGTGATTCTACAGCAACAAAGCAGAGCAGGCCTTGCTTTTCCATGTACAATCAGGGAAAAGCATGTGAAATGTCACAGTAACAACTGAGATTAAGAGAAGGTTACCACACCCAAACTCACTCTGTTCTCTATCGCACAGGCAGGGTAAAAGGGATCAGTTCTGTGTGTGGAGTTATTACAAAAATTATGTGCTAAAACGGTTTTTTTTTTGAAGGAAGCGCTTATTTCAATTAATAAAAGACACAAAGAGTAATAATTCATTTACTGTCTCAGGATATCAGGACAGAGGAGGGATTTGAGTAATTAAGCAGTACGAAATTCTACAAAGAAGAAGAATCCAGTTCAGAGAAGTGACAGGCATCTTCCCTGAACTTTCTCATGAAATGAACTACCCCATATAATCACAGGTCAGTAAATGCATGACACCTTCAAACCATAATTTGTCAAAACAATATTTTTACCAAATTTGGTACGTGGTACAGGGAAGTTTCTCAGTGTGCAAGAGCAGAACCTGGCCCACCTCGTTTGACTGAGCTGTGACTGACTGCTCAAGTGCAGAAGTTCCAGAATCCCTTGACTGAGCCCCACAGCAGACCTGCCCCAAAGGCAGCTGGTGAAATGCAATAAAGAACAAGTCATGAGAGTCCCTGCACATATCCTTTGAAAAAGGACAATCCAGCTAGCTGCAAGCAATCCTCTGTGGCTCTCAAAGAAGACAAATGTGTGTTCTCACTCTGACAATCTACCCATCTCCTCTGAGTGCCCAGCTCAGCCCTGCTTCTCCTCCTTAAAGAAGAAAGCGATCCAGAACCGGTGTGAGATGAGAATCTGTGTGTTTAAACCGCCTGAAGGTTATCAGAGCTTTTGGAAGAATCGGCCAGATTCTAACCATGTGTCACACTACAGACAAGCACTTTTCTTTTTTAAAGAAAAACACAGTCTTGAGAGAGTAGCTGCTGCTGGTCCCTGACAGGCAGGCACTGATAAATGACAGCACCTTGCTCTACCACTGGGTTGCCAGGTAAAACCATCATGTGCAGGAAGATGGCATAGTTCACTTGATATTTATTAGTATCAGATTAGTAGGTATATAAATTCAAACCTACCTGCAGACAAAATGTGATTCTCTACACGTGAGAGATCTCTCGTAAATGCACTGCAACGTCAACAGAAATACTGGCTGCATAAATGTAGCCAAATTATTACTAAATATGCTTCCTGACATGGGAAAAAGGAAGAAATTCCAGGCCACGGCTCACGTCCTTGGTTTAAAAGGAGTCAGAAGCTGCCAAGGACTCTGCCTGCCTTGCCCTGTCAAGGATTTTTCACCACTTCTGAGGGCCATGGGTAGGATCTTGCTGCCAAGTTCAGTACCCAGAGATCAGTACAAGCTTGGGGGAAGGGGCTGCTGGGCTTTGGGACAGATTTACACAGTGACTTACAGAAGGGATTTTTGGTCCACAGGCTCTTTGGGAAACTTCTACTGAAGTAAGGCCATAGGTTCACCAATAGTGTGAACCCACAGGGGGTGATACAGGGCACTCATGACATGGAAATCCTCAAGACTATAGACCTAAACTACAATGTTCATATGGAATTATTTTCCCTTGATGTTTTTACTGTAGGAAAAAAATACAAAATATTGCATGAACCGTAACGTATTTCAGGCCTGAACTTAAAAAGACCTTTTTCTCTGGCTATAGGAGTATCCCTTCAAACAAAGATGAGCAGACTGATCCAACTCTGAAACTTCCCCTCATTAGCCACTGTGATTTCCTATTTTCATGAGTAATGTATTTCCCACGAAGATGAGACTGTTTTTCAGACCAATGCTGTTAACAGACATCCGTTTGCTTGGTTTTTGTTTGTGTGTGTGCTTTTATTTATATTTTTTTGCTACCCTTAACAGTAACAAAGCTAATTTCAAAGCATTAGGGCATGTTGTCTTCACAGCACAAAAGTGACGGATGTTCCATGTGTTAGAAATAAACCTTAGTGATTATCCTGTGCTGCCTTCAATGAGTTTTGGCTTTTACTTCTCATAGCAGGGGAAAAAACAGGATTGAGGTGCAGGTTTAGAAGATTCAGCACAGTTGTTTATCTTCTGCAGCCTCTCCAAGCTTTATCTGACTGCTCCTGAGCTGGGACTGCTGTGAACACAGTGGATCAGCAAGTAATGAAAAAGGAGCTGGACAGACACAAGAAGTGACACCCGAAGTGATTTGACAGTAACAGACCCCTGCTTACCCTGATAACTGAGCAAAACCAAGGCAAATGAAAAACCTGCATCCGTGTGCCTGAGGATGTCACTGGTGACGAGTGGAAGGTGTCCCAGTCCATGGCAGCAGGGTGGGAACTACGTGGTCTTTAAGATCCCTTCCAACCCAAACCATTCTCTGGTTCCATGATGCTCATGGGCAGAAAAGAAGCGCAAAGATGCTGTGCCTGCCAACAACAGTCACCCTGCAATTTTTCTTATCCTGCAAGCCCTTTGCTCAGCAGAGGCAGTTCAAAAACTGCTCTTCCAAAACCTCACTAAAAACACTCACCTTTGAAACCAGTGGAATTTTGTTCCATCTACTGGAAAGGATACAACTCCTAAAATTTTTTTAACTAACTCTGGTCAGGGGTTTGTTCATCTTTGCCCAAGGGGAAGGAAATTGAAATTTCTTTCCAAAAGACTCAGTTTCACCAGTCAAGGCCTGATGGCCCTAACATCAACAGAATGGGAGTAGCCAGAAGAAACACAGGAGATAAGTGATCATTAACGAACATTAATGAACATCAACCCCAAAAATCGTTCCCTGGTGTGCCTGGTCTGAGAAAAGACTGATAAGAGAGCTGAGAAAACAGTGATAAGAGAACTGAAGAATGAGGACTAAATTAGCACCTAAGGTGAAGGGATCAATAGACTAGTAGGAGATCGAATACTAAGAATTGTGTAATTTCAGACCAATGGACTTGAGAATTTCTTTTCAGTTTGTCTGCATAAACACGTGAAAAATCTAGTAAAAAACCATGTATGATGGAATGATTTTCACTGCACAACCCGGGCAATGTGTGGATTAAATGATTTCTATTGCACATCCTGGCCAGAACAACATCCTGGCCAGAATGAAGCAATGCTTTAATTCTCTAACACTGAAAAGATGTTGGAGAGTTTTTGTTTTTTTCCCCCGCAGTTTCCGGCGACACATCAAACTAAAGACATACAATTTTAACAGTTACAAAACCCAGTGGATTGTGCCAGAGAACCCAAATCCCAGCGTGCTTATTATTAAGCCACAATGGCAAAAAAATAGTAAAATTATGAAAATTTATGGTGAATTTTCATTTACCTTGGAAAGAACCCGAACTAGCTCCATTTTGCAATGCAAGTCCTGATGAGATTATTCCTTGCCAACACGAAGCTTGGCACCAACTGCTCATGCCAGTCTGTGCCCCTAATCTCTGCTTGCATAAATATCCAGATAATACCATTTCTACTACTAATAACGATAATAAAAATACCTCTCCCACATCAGGCCCGGTGAGAAATCACAATCTGAAAGCATTTCAAAGGCTGTCAAGCATGAAAATCAATCAGTGCTGACAACCTCAGCCGAATCAGGGCTCGTGGAGGCAGTTTCCAGCATTACTGGAGAGTTGCCAGCCTAATCCTCTCGCTGTAAATACAGCACCGCCAGCTCCTCTGACAAGGGAAAGTGAGCAGATTACATGGGGAGGTAACAAGCTTGAACTGCCATGTCATGAATGGTGGGGTGGAGGGGAGAAATCAGCCTCCCTTTGTCCTCCCAAACGATTTGCTTCCTACCAATCTTTGGAGCAAACCTACAAGAGAAGTTACCCCTACACACATTACTACAGCCTTACTCTGGAAATAAGGTGATGGCTGTAAGGGGTGAACTCTTTTGACTCGTCCAACACAAAATAAGCCATTTGCAAGTTCTCAGTTTCACAAAACCAGCCTGATCTATGCACTCGACAGCCACCAAAAAGCAGATTTGTTTTGTGCTCCAGGAACGGAGCCCAGATGGAACAATCCAGCTGGGGGTCTGTGTGTTCTCCTGCCTTCTCTGGCAGAGAGAGACCACTACAGAGGCTGCTGAACATCCTCTGGGCTCTCACCTGGGAGAGGGATGGACACAGAAATACACCTGCAATCAAACTGATTTCTTACTACAGCTTTCCATATATGAGGTGCTCTAAAATGAAACTGGCACTAAGCCCCATTTGCTCTCCCTTGTGCTACTCACTCCTTGGAAAGGGTGCTCACGAGAAACTAAACCAAAACCCAATAATGAAAAGACCACTGACGATTCACTGACGATTTTTATCATTCCTTACACCCCATCCAGAAGTGCTGAAGCATTTCTTGGCCCTGTGGCTTTACCAGCACCACAACCAGAGCCAGTCACCGCTCTCCCACACACTCACACGGGCTCTTGGTCAGCTGGCATCTGTTCATTTGAGTCGTTCATTTGTTCTCTGAGAATGGGCCCACCAGCTAGAAACTGCAAACATTCTACAAAGCTTGCTCCTTGCTTTTAGAGCTTCACTGAAAGGAATCCGTGCAGAGGTCTGAGTGCTCCTGACACCAGCCTTGCACGTGTGCAGGTGTGTCTGCTCCCAGACAGGGCAGGAATGAAGGAAATATCAAAACCCTCCAATGCTCCCCGAGTTTTGGTCTTTGCTGCTGGACACCACAGCTTTATGATTTCAATGGCTGTATTTTTTCCAAAACTTCATGCTGTGGAACAAAGAAGTGAACTCTTCAACGCTGCTTTACATGGCAGTGCTCACTCAACAGCTGTTACACACAATATTCATGCCTTATTATTATTCATGAGCGTTCAACTGAACCATTTTTTTTGTTTCCACAAATGTTAGGGAAATGGCTCCTTTCTCCAGAGCTGAAAGGGTGTTTGTGTAAGAACAAGAATCCCCATTATTACCTTGATGGTCATTATTCTCAGTTGTTCATTTCCTCCCTTTAGAAATTTAAATCATGCAATCAGAACAGAGCACCACCACCACCTGACTTGTAAGACACTCACTCACTCTCAATTCCAAAGAGAAAATAATTCAAATAGGCTATTTTTAAATAACTGTTTATCCAAACTACTCTGTGAATCGGTGTTTGCTGAAATCAGAAGTAAAATGGCTTGGAAAACAGTTCTGTCCACAGTGAACAGTGGCATTATTTTTTAGCCATAAGTTACTGATCAGCTTTATTTCTGAACAGCTCTGCACAACCAGCCAGCACCGGTGTGGGTACTGGGGTGAAATCAAAAGGATCATAAACTCCTTGAGAAGCTTGAGAAAATCTCGACCCTTTTAGCTCTAAGTATTTGCTTTTCTACTGCACCTTTAGCGAACATTATCCACCTTTAGGGAATTTAAATGAAATTTTGTAGAGTATTTTGATACAAGTTGGCATTCTCCAACCTGTTTATGTGGCAAATGGATTTATGTAATGTACAAACAGCAGATAAAGCACAGGCAACCTGTAAAGCATCAGTAGGAGAAACAGATATTTTTCACCTCTTCTTCAGACCTGCCTTCATGCTTGATAAACTAAAAACTTCCCTATTTGAAAATAGCATTTGAGCAACAAAGTTAATCCTTTCTCTGTCTCCATGCCTGGAAAGTAATCTTATAACTCATTCTGGAGCTGAAAGGAGGTAGATCAGGAGGAAATTCTCCACTGTGGGGGTGGTGAGGCCCTGGCACAGGATGCCCAGAGAAGCTGTGGCTGCCCCTGGACCCCTGGAAGTGTCCAAGGCCAGGCTGGAAGGGGCTTGGAACAACCTGGGATAGTGGAAGGTGTCCCTGCCCATGGCAGGGGGTTGGAAATAGATGAGCTTTAAGGTCCCTTCCAACCCAAACCATTCAATGAATTCTGAGAGTCTCACCCGTGTTATTGTGCACCTCTGTCTTCTAAGCAAAAAGTGCAGATCCAGGAGAAAATCTGCCTCAAAAAAGAGGTTTCAGTGGGTGGAAAAGAGGAAGGATAACTGCTTTACACACAGATAACAAATGGTTGCTTTTCTTAGGAGCACAAAGGCACAAGAAAACTGCACACAGATCTCTGCTGGGGTTTCTCCCAGGCAACACATTCCCAGCCAATATGAAAATATGAAACTGGTGCCACTAAGTTCAAAGGTACCAGTGTATCAAGACAGGAAAGGCAGAGGATTTCAAGGAGCTGAAGGAAGACCTTGCTACACCTGTGAGGAATAAAAGGGCAGATGAAACCTAGGCAGAAAAATATTAAATCAGGCACCCAGAATGTAATCCTAACTGAACATATGCAGTGATGGGCTATAAATTGGTCATTTCAGAATCCAGCTTTGGGAGTTAACAAGACTGCTGAATAAAAATGCCAGCTCAGTGCTCCCTGACTGTCTAAAAGCAAGGAGAGTGACAAGAATTAAGAACAGCAAAGCAAATACGAGGTGGTAAGCATGATGGATGTACAGACAGGACACGATTGTGTTTTCCTACCATCTGAAAAAGGATGCACCTGAACTAGAAAAAACTTTCAGCCTGAAATAGAGATGATTAAGTAGGCACACGGAAAAGGGCTATGGAATGCAGATTCCTGGAGATCAGGTGTCCATGGTACCTTCTGGGACAGGAACAGGGACAGCAAATGAAACTGGCAGGTGGCCAATTCACAGGTGGCCGAGGGTTCTTCACACAGCATTTAGTTAAGACTGTGAAACTCATCTTCAGAGGATGCTGTAAATGCTAAGAGGAACACCAGTTCAGAAAGAAATTGGAAAAATGAATGGAAGTAACCGCTGAAGACATCACCTCTGACTCAGGGCAGTCCTTGAGGATGGAACATCACTATGGTAATTATATTCTTGCCCTATCCTGGTGCTATTTTGCAGAATTTCAGTCTAGTTGCTGTTGGATATGGGGGTTAGGTGGACTTCTGTGGTCTGACATGATACATCATTCTTTAAAATAATAAAAACCGCCCCAACAAACCAAACAGAACTTAGTCAAAACAGATTTAAATTGGGTTTTAGTAGAGTATCTGTGTGCCACTGAAGCACCCATTCAGTGGAGCTGATGTAGGAAAAGGCCTCTGGAAGAAAAGCCAAAAGTATGACAGGTCCTTCCAACATGCTTCTATATCTGTTCAGTTGCATTTGCATATAGAAAGGACCTTCCTTTCAGAATGCTCTTACATTATGAAAAGTAAAATCACAACACAAACCTAGAGAAAAAATTATATCTATATTCCCCCACACTCTAAATTAAGTCCACTACAATAGTATTGTCAGAGTAAGCTGTCTGAAGCATTTAGCAGCTTTGGCTGGCTGGCTAAAAATCAGGAATCTTAATACATGCAGGAGACATCAAGCATGGTTTTACTGTTCTCAACTCTGTGACCTGATGACAATTTTCCGTAAGCTGTTATCCACCTGTGCCTTGCACTATCCCTTCATTAGTCATACCATAGAATGGAAAATCCTATCCACACAACTTACTTCTGTTCTTATGGTGATAACCTGAACAATTCTCCCAACCACAATCCAACATGAAGCTTGTAATGAAAGGATTTCCCATAGTCTGCAATTGTAAAAAGGGAATTTAGAAGGAAAAGGCCAACCCCTGGGACACTGGTGGTAGAAATGACAAAGGAAACCAAGTACTAGAAATCAGGAAAAATACCTCTGTGATTCAGAGAAAATACATAACTAAAAAAAATGGGGAGAACCCCATACAATCAAGGGCAAGAATCAATTGTGTGCGCAGTGGGTAGCTCTGAATTCCCACAGGATTTGAGCTGGCATTCATACCCTGAAGAGATTTCCAAGAACCAGTTAAACCCCAATGGAGAGAGGGAAACACAAAGAGGGAGAAAAGGAAAGAAATGCCCCGAAACTCCTCCAGTTTCCAGCTGCAGGCCGTGACCCAGAGCTGCAGAGGTGGGACAGGGACAGGGCAGGGACAGGGCAGGACCTGAGTAAGGCCACAGGGCTGGCAGAGGGGACAGGGAGGGCAGAGGGGCCAGGACAGAGAGGGGACAGGGCAGAGAGGGTCAGGGCAGCCAGAGGAGACAGGACAGGCACAGGGGACAGGACAGAGAGGGGACAGGACAGACACAAGGGACAGACAAGGGACAAGGAGGGCAGAGGGCACAGGGCAGGGAGAGGGGACAGGGCAGAGAGAGGGCACAGCACAGGCAAAGGGCACAGGCAGAGGGGACAGGACAGACACAGGGGACAGGCAGAGGGGACAGGAGGGCTCCAGCAGGGCTGGCTGGCAGAGGGGACAGGGCTGGGGCTGGCAGCTGCAGAGCAGGGTCCCAGCTGGAGCTGCTGCTCCCCATTAATCAGCGGGTGCAAAGCTGCCCCTCAGCAGAGAGCCTGACGAGAGAGCCAGGACCCCACAAAACCCTGCCAGGCTGGGAGTGAGGCAGCCTCCTGCCTGGTTCCCTTCCCTCCCTTTGAAATGTGGGCTAAAGGTTGGGGGGAGAACAAAGAGACGCTGATGATTGATAACAACTTAATATCTTTGTGCAGCTTTATCAGGCTTTTTAACTAATGACTTCAGCAACTTCACCTCTACAAAATCAATCATCGTGTCATAAAAGTCTGAAGCACTACAAAATGAAGTGCCTGCCCCAGGGATATAGAGCATGTGTCGTGTTTAAAGTGAACCTAATTCTTCTGGGGGTCCCTGGGTGTTACTTTTTACTTTCATGTCCCTTGGAGATATTCAGAGATGGGGAGAGACACAGCAGGAGACCCCAGAATTGGTGCCTTCCCTTAAAGAAATTATTCAAGTAATATTTAGTCTTCATCACTCAAAGATACAGAACTGAAAGATACTGAAGCTGGCTGTCCATTTTTAAGAGAGAAATAGCTAGGAAATTTAAAGAAAATTACTGATGGCAGGAAAGAGAAAGGTCTAATTAAAAAGAAATAAGTTCCTAATTTAGGACTTGGCAGCTCTCTTCCCTCCTAGCAGAAAGTGAAAAAAAAAATTATAGTATCCCCCTCTCTTCTGTACATAAACAGGAAAACAAAAACTACATTTAGCCTTGCATTCTCTGAAGTATCTCCTTGCTGAAGAAGAACTGAGCAAGCGCTATGAGATTTTTCTCAAATTGGGTCAGACATCTAAAAGTGATCAAGGCTTAACTTTCTAAGCCACTTAAAAAAAATTAACATCACGTTCTCGTTGAAGCTTTTGTAACCCTTGGCTGGGTATTTATGTGACAATGGCTTCAACTGCCAATTTCAATGTTGCACAGGTGAGATCATGAGAGCTTTTCTCTACAGACAGGAGGTGCCTGTACAGAGCTTTGAGTTTTAAACTGTTGCTATTTGGATGCTGTTTGTAACCATACTAACCTTTTCACAGCAGGGCTCCTGCCAAGGATGAATTACTTGCCAGAAATATATATATATTTTTTTTTCCCAAAGCTCAAATCTGATACAAGCCCTGGATTCTTTTTCTCCTGCTTTCATACAGTATATAATTCCAACCTCTCCCTGTTCATAAACTTTACAAGAACTGTATTTAGACAAAATCTAAACCAGCATATTTTCCATAGACTTCATGGAAATATTCCTGACCACTTTTGCAAGCAGCTGAAGACGTGCTTTTATCTTGCCATGAAGTCACAAAGTTTAATTTGCAACATCACAGTTGCTTCCATGGCAACAGATGGTGACATCAAACACAGGATCATGACTTCACTACAGGATCAAGAAGGATTAGCTTTGCACTGAGGAAGTTAAGATCTAATACAAACAAATAGCTACAACAATTGAGAAGAGAATTTACAGTGTGATAGTTTACTCCCTGTGTAAATGTTCCTCTTGTTTACTCCGGTATGAAAATCCCTTTAAATCAACCAGCTGTCTGTAAATTAAGCACACATGGATTAGCTTTAAAACAAGCTCAGGGGTTTAAGATGGGGTTTGCACATGTACCCAGTTATGACTGCACTCGGGGTTCTGACTTCCACCCACTTCCTTTCTTTTTGGAAAGAAAAGAGGCCACAATTACAACATCACTCCCTCCCCATAACCTCAAGGTCTTTCACCTGCCCTAGCCAAGCAGGTTATGAGTGCAGCACACCTGAATGTAATTTTTACTGAAGCACTGGCTCTGAGCACTTCTTGTTATCCCTGAAAACCTTGTGGGGGGCAGTTATTTAATTACCTGATACATTATCTTTCCTAAGATAACCCTTAAAGGGATCAATTCCCTGGCCTTTCACCTTTCCATTACCAAAACAGGACCAAACAGAGGGGTCCCAGCTTGAAAGTCCCCTCTGGAGACATCTATTTATTACTAATGTCCCCAGCAAAGCCAGCCCTGGGTGGGCCAGCATGTGCAATCACAGAATCAGCTTTCCCTGAGGGAAAATAGAGACATGGGTCTGATGCTGGGATATGGAAATCCACATTCTGCAGCTGTTGCAAGGACTCTCACAGGTGGGAGAAGGGACAAAAGCCTTAAAGCAGCAGCACAGGGGGAAGCTCCACCTTGGGAACTGCTTTAACAAAAACTGAACCAATTCTGCTCCTCTTTGCCGGGTTCCTGGGCACAGGCCCTCAGCACCTTGATTCTGCTACACCTAAATATATATATATAAAATATATATAAATATATATAAATATATAAATATATAAAAACATAATATGTGCTACCCATCCCACAGGGGTGCAACGTGCCCAGACACTGACACACATTTTTTCCACTGCACTAGATTCCAACAAGTGACATTTAACTTTCTGGGAAGTATTCACAGGAATTCTGCTGGACTGTGTCTCCACAGTCAGTTTTTACTCTGAGATGGTGCCAGCTTTGCTGGAAGTTGGGCACTGTGAGCATCCCCACCACGGCAGGGCCCTGCCTGGGCAGAACCACCACCACAGGATATAAAAGGTAACCTTTGATTCCACACCAAGTCACTCTCACACCTCTTTGCTGAGATGCCAACCAGGGTATGGAATTCTGTTCCACTGTCAGAGTTTTCTTTGATACAGACACATCCATCAGGCTACCTGTCCTGTTTCATAAAGCAGATTATGTTGACTAGCAGAGCCCTTGAGGAAGGGATGGTTTTGAGCAGTTCTCTGCAGAATTCAAGCCAGACAATAGCTGAAGCACACAGCAGGGCAGGAGAGCTATTTTAAATCGCCCCATCCATTTCATAGGTTTGCAAATGCTCTCTGTTATTGTCAGAGGACTCAACAGGCGTTGGTGGACAATCCTTATCAGTGTTAGTAAGGATTAGCTTACAGAAAGGAACTTGCCGAGGTAAATACGTTCGTTTTGCACACGCACAATTAACATAAAATCCAGGTAAATCAGGAAACCGATGCACGAGGGGAACTCTGGAGACTGATTTAGTGTTACATTCACTTCCAGACACACTCAGCTTGAGGTAAGATTTTTTGACCTTCCTCCACATGTACTTATGTGATAATGAGAAATACTTCAGACTGTGTTTGTCACCTCCACTTTTCTTTTCCTGTCACATGTCAATTCCAACCAGTTTCCCTCGCATTCCTATTGAGCCCAGCTCCTACCTCAGTAACGCTATCAGATTCTCTCTCCTTCCCAAATACTTCTAAGAGGAAGTCAAAACCTTCTCATTCCCAAAAACCTGTTGGCCAGAACTAAAAGCATCTTTACCCCAAAACAATTATCGTTCAGTGAAAGAAAAGACTGACTACAGAAAAAGGCAGAAAACCTGCTACCTCAATTCTGCAGACATTTGACAACCCATTTAAATTCTGCCCCTCAGCATCCAGAAACTCCCTCTCCCCTGCTCCTTGCCTGCTCAGCTGTTAAACAGAGCACTCACTCTGTGTGTGAAGGAAGAAAAGATGAGGAGATCTAAGTGTTTGGATCTTTCAGCATTTAACCCAGGCAACAGGAGGAAAATCCACTGAGCACACAGTTAACAGAAGCTGAAAGCACCTACAGAAAGAGCCAAGTTGCAGAAAAATATTTTGCCATGTCCGTGACACCTAGAAGCACTTAAAACCAACATTAAAGTGTTCCCCAAATGATGAGCAGGTTCTGGGATGAGCTGTGTGCAGGAACCCCCAGCCCAATCCATCTCTAGGTCTGAGGAGGAGGAGGATTGCTCCTTCCCCACCAAAAAAAGGAAAAATGACAGTTCCTGCACAGAAAGTGAGAAAGGCTGAAGGACAAACTCTTCTGGGGGAGGTTTCAGAAGCCCCTTCCTAACAGAAACCAGGCCTGAGCTGTTAGAGGAGAGAGCCCAGCATTTCATCTGTGAGGATGATGAGGAATGGTCAGCTGCAGCGTTGCTCTGGCTGTGTTTAAACACACACTCGTAACAATTATTAGGAGGGTTTGTGGCCTTTGATCTTGCTAAGAAGACATGCTTAAGAGCCATGTTTTTTCCTAAAATGGCTCTTAAAATGGATCAGGTGCCTGGGTTGTTTGACCCAGTTCTAGTCACTATTCCCAGAAGAGCAATGTCGTCTCGGAGTCCTGACCAGCAGATGAACCCAGAGCTGAGGCTCGATGGATCCACCTCGTACAACGCTGTCTGTTCAAGCATGACCTCCAGAGATCACGCCCCCATTCATATTTCATATTCCACAGATGTTTTCTCCCCCTCCCCACTTTTGCTGCCTGGTTTTAACGCACCGCTGGTCTCTGCACAACCCCCACTTAAAATATATCTCACTTTTTGCTGTAAGCAAGCAACAAGGTGAAAAGCAAAATCGAAAAGCCTGACAGTCCCAGCTTCTCACTGCCAAATTCCCTTGTTTATGTCAAAAACCAGGGGCTGTAAGTGACAGGAAAGCAGCAGAGAGTGGAGAGTGCACAGAATCATTTAAAAGGCAGCAGTGATGCGAGAGCCTCCACCAGGCCAGAGCTGGCGTTTGCCAGGAGGGGAGGGTGGGATTGCATTAAGCTACATTTCATTAAGAAAATACTCAGAAACTATTAAGGGGTCCCATGTGGCTGCTTCAGCACATTTAATTTAATGTCTTTCCTCTCCAGTGACCAATCCACCCCCTACTTTCTTACAAACGATGACTTGTGGGTCTTAACCTTACAAGTGAAGATACGTTTGACCCATTAGTTACCCTATTTAAAGGCTTTTGTTAACCTGCAGTACAGAGCTCAAGCCATGGTTTTACACTGAGGCTCCAGACCACAGAGGCAGATGGTGCCATAAAAACCCACCTCCCCCTACCCTATTTATCCAACTTCTGCTCTTTAATTGACATTCATTCTTTTTTTCACCATTTTCTAGGCACCACGTTATCCCCACAGAACTGGAGCTGGGGCAGTGGGTATCCGGTAGGTGTTGAAGATGCTGTTGCTGGCCTACTTCTTGGGAAGAATGTCCCAAGCATCAAAATCCACACTCCAAATGCAAAAGCCTCTTTGAATATGTAAAAACTCCAGTAATATTTGGGGAATTAAAAATGAAGTAAAAGACAGAAACTATTTCATTTTGATACTACAGTCAGCCTATGTCTGTTTTATTTTTAAAAGTTTCCTATTCTCACTGCCCAGATCCAGTTTCCCCATCAAATGTGTGTATTTTCCCCTTCCAGAAAGATCTGCAGGAAAGATAATGAATCATCTGTTGGCTACAGAAGAGGATTTCCTATTAAGCTGCAAAGTTCACAACCTTCAAAATTCATCTCTTAGACTCAAAAATGACTCAAAAATAAAGCCTGCAGACTTAAGGAATGGAGGAAAACAATCCAAACACAAGGAAGTCTCTCTTTTACATTACTTTTCCAAAAGAAACTGGAAAGTTAAAGAGAGGAAAAAACCCCACAAACCTCAAGCACTCAGTACGGAGGAACTGTCAAGAGGCAACATACATGTGCAATAATAATAATAATAATAATAATTATTAATGAACAATATTGTTAGGTATCCTGGCTCATAGTTAATGAGCAAAATCCTTACAGAAGAGGTTTCCAAAGTCGGGTTTATTTAATTTTCAGAGGAAAAGAGAAAGATTGGTATTGTGACTTGCTGGTAAAACACCTACATTACAGAGCAACGTTAATTTCGTTGCTGCTTAGGATCAGAACATCACTTCTCCCTTCGTGCTGTGGCTGCAGAGCCCAGAGCATGGTGAGTGTCTGACAAGGGGCTGCAGGCAAGCTCCTGGCCCAGCAGAATCTCACTTGCTGAGCTCTAATACCATGACATGTACAGCAATGAGCTTTTATTGATTTTGCATTTGGACCTGCCTCAAACACTCAGGCCATCTCTCTACAGGAGAAAAAAAATGATGTGGGAATGTTGGAAGGACAAATCTGGAGCTAAATGTAACAGTAACTGAACAAATAGTATTTCAAATCTTTAAAATAAATTGACTTCTTTATCTAAAAACAGGGGAAAAACTATAAAAAAGGGAAATACTTAGGAGAACTAAAAGAAAATATTGATACTGAAAGAGAATCCCAGGGACCATGGGCTGCCTTGGAGTGGCTACCTAG
>WEKY01019748.1:79900-95630 GCA_013390045.1 Picathartes gymnocephalus | reverse complement strand
ACAAACAAAACCAAAACAAAAAAGCGGGCGGGGGGGGGGAACCAAACCAAACAAAAAACCCCCAAAATAACCCCAGAACAAACAAACAAACAAACAAACAAACAAACACACACACACCTAAGTCAATGGAACCATTCTTGTGACAGCAAAGTGCTTTGTTCAGGGCATGTTTGGGCTGCTCTGAGATAATGCAGGGTTTTTCACGGGTTTTTTTCCCCTTCCAAGGCAGGACCTACAGTCCTGGATGTCTCCCAGGATGAGCCAGGCTCACTCATGGCCATGTGCTTCCCTCCTGCCTTATCCAAGGGAGGAAAGTTGGTCCTCCAAGACAGGTGAGACACTTTGAAAGGGTTCAGCTACAGCAGTTAAATCTTGTAATAACTAACTATTGTCATAATCTCATAATCTTATAGTTACTAACTCTGCCAGCCAGGTGCTGTTCTGTTTTCTGCCATACAATGACACACAGACATGAGAGGTCATAAAATGGCTGATCCTGTAGACCCGAGGAAATAAAGCCACTGTTTATGTGTGGAAGGATAAAAGCACAGAATTTATAAAAAAAATTACGAGTCTGTGAAGTTTGAGACAAACAGGGAAGTATTTGTTATTATGGTTAAAATATTACAAAGGTATGAAAGCTTTGCAGGTATTGTTTAAGTGCACCATAATAACATGAATGTTAATTTAATTATTAGATTGTTTATATAGTATTCTTTCTAACCCTCTCCCATTGGTTATAAAATTCAATGCAACAGAGCAACTAAATAAATCTTTATAAAAATTAAGAGATGAGGTCTCTCTCTGACTAGAAACTTGTGAAATAACACCAGAAAAAAAGCTCAAAAACCAGAACAAATGGCACAACAGAAACATACAGCTCATCTTTTTAAAAATTACAAAGATAATTACCTGGTCGTACCACAACTCCAATTAAACACCACCTCCAGCAGCTGGGATTAGCTCCTAATCTGAATTTACAATCCCTAAACAACAGATGGGATTTTTTTCATGAGTCACAGCCCATATCTTCATATCACCTCTGCCCTCACAAATAAAAAAGAGGAAAAAGAAACAAACCAAAAAGAGGTTCCAGATTTATAAAAGTCATCATTTTCTCCTGGCTGGCCTAAAACAATCCACCTAATCATAAAGCTATCAGCCTGGAGGAAGCTGAAGCCTGGATATAACACACCTGTCCCCTAAGTTGGCTCCCTCCTGGATATTATGTCATGTGTAAAAGTTCAGTCTGGACTTCGTGCTGGGAATGTTGCACAACTGGGATCCCTAAAAGGCTCCCAAAAGCTTGAGGGCTGCCTTTGCTTCTCTGCCACTGAGGAGTATCAGAGTGCTCTTGTCTAGGAAACTTTTAACAGCATTTTGTCAACACAGTGTAATGTGTTAATACAGATTTCAAGTTATTATAAGATGTTGGCATTGAGTGCTCCAGCAAATTAGAAAGTCACCTTTTAATATCATTCCTTTCTCCTTTCCATTTAGGATGTGTTTTGGTGAGCCTTCCCTTCTTTTTTTAGGAGATACCTTACACTTAGGTTAGTTTCTCCTCAGTTTAGGAACTTCATTACCCTACAACTCTTATTTCCCCCAAGGTGTTTCTCCTCCTTGAAACTCTTCCTTTCTCTACCAGCTCATTCTGGCCTTACCTCAGATTTTGTTCTTCCACTTGTCTGTTTTTCCCAAATAATCTTTTCCCATTTCTTTTCAACTCATCTACCAGCACTCCTTTCTCCCCTGTACCCCTGCATTTTCTTCCAGTGCACTGAATTCCCTCCCCCACATATATTTACTCACAGTTCTGCTGCCAATAACTCTCTCTGCCTCTCTCTGACCCTGCCCCATCTGTCAAACAAATTATGTCGTATTCCCTAAATGGGAGATGGATCTCTGGGGATATAAATCTCTGAGCAGTGGTGATCAGTTGGCCTCAGGAGCTGCTTATTATTGAGGTGGGGAAAAGGGGAATGGCTGTTCCTCCCCATTCCTTTCCTGCCACCCACGGGGGAATTCGTGGAACCAAAGGCATTGTTAAATTTCTCTCCAAAATGGAAGGACAGCCAGCCTAAATAACTGGGCTAAGGAACACCAGGGCACAGACCTCTGTTTGTTTATTCTGAAAGGAGATCAAGGGCAACCAAAAAATTATATCAGGAGTGGGGCCAGCTGAATATCCCAAAGGAAGGCCAAAATCCCTATGGAATGGTTGCCCCATCAACACCAGTCTAGGACCACACTGCAGACACAGAAAACACCAGCAAAGTGGTTCAGATCAAGTCTTCCAACTGGAGTTACATCAGAGATCCACCTCAAAAACATGGAAATCTGGGATGAGATCCACCTCGTCAGCTTTTGGAGGTGATCAGGTGGCCACCATCTAATCAATGAAAGGCCTTTCCAGAAGGGAGTGTTTTCCAAGGAATGTGCCTTAGGTCAGGGAGGGGAAATCCATCACATATTTCAATAGTTCATCTGAGAGAGGAGACCAACACAGCTCTTTTTGGAGAAGATGGAACCTTTCCATGACAGACAGGGTGCCACTTCCTTCCTTGTCCCACTACCCCAGTACAGCAAGCACTCCTCCCCCAAAATTTCCAAGGAAAGCAGAAACTGTTTTTCCAAGGTGGAAAAACATACTGCAGAAAGCATTAGAAGAGCTTTATGTGCTCTTTTTACGCAATAAACCTTCAGGCAATGACAGTGAGGACCCTCTGAGCTCAGTTTAAGCTGCTGAGAACCCTACAAGAGCTTGGAGGGAGAGGCAGCCCTGCCTGGCCATGTTTTAACTGCATCCTTAAAAAACACCATGTTTGGAGCTGGAGCAATATGGTTTTATGGAATCTGAATTGACACATTACTTAGAAATCTGATTTAGCAGCGGTCATAACTGCTCCAGGAAAGTGGTTTCTCTGCTGCAATAAACCAGGTTTATTGAATAGTTGTCTGGTAATCAGCCTGCAGTATGATTATTATTATTTACTATCACCTGATTTCACCCTTCGTTTAGTAATGGCTGAGGTTATTCATCATTCCCCGACAAATTAAATTGCCAAAAGACTTTCATCTGTCTTTCACAGGGAAATTATTTCCTAAAATATTTTGGGAAGCATTGCTCTTTCATGTGCACACACATTTATTTATATATGTGCGCACACACACAAGGGCCTGTATGTTTTATTTCAGAAGACATCAGAGCAAGATAAAGGCTTGGCTGCTGAGTCTGCTGTGGTTTAGCTGTTCTAGTTGGTTCTTCTCTGTTAATTCTGGTGCCTACAGTTGTTTGTTGCATAATTCACCACGTGAGTGCCTGCTGGAAGCAATTTTAATACCTGATTGCTCTTGGCTTCCATGAAAGGAACGTCCTTCATCAGGGACAACAACATGGGGTTGGTGAGAATTTATGAAGCAATGGCTGGATGTGACTACTGGGTAGAAATCACTTTTATTATGTGCATAAAATGGTGTTTGGATTAAAGGACAACTGCATTTCTCAAGATGACAACCAATCCAACACCTCAGATGAGAGAAGAAAGCCTGCAGTTTGGGGCTTGATTTTAGTGACTTTTAGGGAGGTTTTCACTTTGACTGACCTGAGAATTTAAGGGATAACTTAAACACAATGGGTATTCAGTTTTCATGTTTCATCAAGAGGCAGAGTTGAAGAAAATATTTTCTGTAAAATAAACATTGAAATCTACTTAGGTACTGAAGGCAAGACTCAAAAATAACTCAGAGTCATGGGAGTTTTCTTCATGACTTTCCTTCCGTCACATTTCTAATCAAGGTAGTCCCAAAGGTGTCATTATTACAGCTGTTAATAAAGATAGCTGACATTTTCTTCCAAAATGTGTGCTTGTGGCAATTAATATGCCTTGCTGCTGCCCTAAAGGTATGGTTTGATTCACCAGAACCTGGTGGATGCATCCTAAAATAACTCTTTTAACTATTACAGTTCTTGTGCGTGTTGCTGTGTGAACAAACCACAGGGGGTTTCCCGTGATTATTTCATAATAATACTGTGAAGAATAGAGAGGAATGTAAGGGGAATAGAGAGTAAAATAAAAATGTAGACTCACCACAGAAGAACTTTCACAGAGAGAAGGAATTTGGGGAAAATTTAAGGAAGAACACAATCTCATCAGCCATGAGGGAGAAAAAAGAGATGACCTGGAAGCTTAAAACGTTGTTACCACCCGCCTCCCACACCTATCAAATACTATTTCTACCCTTCAGTTCCTCTGCAGGTAGATCCAGTTTACTAAACCCCCCCCCATGAGATGGTTTTATGCTCTCCCTGCCATGTCCATGAGGAATTCTACTGACCATCATATCCCAAAGAAAACTAATGCCAAATCAACCTTTTTGTTTATTATTGCTTAAAAAAACATTTAATATTCAGAGTCTCATCATGCAAAGCTGATCACACAACAGAGCTGAGCATATCCTCCTGTAAAGTGACAGGAGTGATCAGGTGAGAGAATAATCCTAACCTGGATACACAGTTCTAGATATATCAGGGAGTAATTTCATTATTCACGTCTTATCAAGAGAAAGTTCATCTCCAAAATTGTTCAGCTGCCATAATGGCAGGATTGGCATTTCATCATCTGTGGGACCTGGATCTTCTCTATTCTTGCATTATTGCCAGTTTTGGTTGGGCAGCCTTCCACCATATAATGAATAACTTCCTTTTGCTAAACTACCCAGCTGTTCGTAAGAAACTGTGTGAGGCGGAGTCTGACTCGGGCCAAATTTGAAGCGTAAGATGAACCTAAACATTCACTGAGGACAAGAACAACAAACTGGAAACGTATTCTGAGAACATTAGAGCTGCTGAAGCGGTTTCACAGCCCTACCAGTGAGTGCTTTTCTTTCCCACACAGATGTTTTCATCCTTATTTAAACAGCTGCAGGACTATAAAAAAAGGAAACGAAAAATTCAGAAGAAAAATTTTATCTGCCTGCTCAGAATGTCCACCTGAAAACCCAAAGTCTATGCTTAGGAAACCACTGGGAACAGAGGGAAGCAGAACAAAGTATCATATTTGTTGTTGAGATGTCAAAGATGCAGTTAAATATGACTTAAATATCAGAAGGAACCTACACCCATCCCAAATCTCTCCGACAGTCTCAGCAGTGCTAAGATTTCACTTGAGAGCATTGTCTGTATCAGAACTGCACAATCCTCCCTCCACAGTCGTACATAAAGCATGTTTTAGGACAGGCAGAGAGGCTGTGATTTCACTAAGAGGCATCTGATGATATTTTTTTGGTTTATGGGCTTCCTTGTCTCCTCATTCTTGCTGTTTGCAAATAGCTACAAAGAAATAAATGAAATTAGTCCAGTGTAAAAAGAAACGTGCCAGGGAGAATGAAATTATGCCAGCTGGTCTTTGCCTTATGTTCTTCTGCTGTTAGACCTGAAGTTTTTGAACCCAGAAATTCATACCATAATTGTTCATTTGAGGTCTTGGAACAGATTCTGTGCTGATTTTATTTAGACACAGTCAGGAAAACAATTCTTGACTGCTTTTTTCCAGCTCTAATAAAAAAAAAATGCCATGTCACAATTTGTTTTCCCCAGATTTTTTATAACAAATCCAATCTAGTATAGTAAAATTCCTCATCATAGATAATCAGGCACCTTCTGCTGGTGGAGGTATTTTACTTTCTTCCTGTACTACTGCTCTTTCCCTCCTAGACTTTATTTCCCAGGAATTTAGATATAAGTTATCTGTAATTTCCTTAACTAGATACTGTTATATCTGTTTATTTGAGACTGTAGTTGAATATTAATATTATTGTACATTTTCGTCCTTTCTCCAATAAATAACCCCTCACAGGCTGAGGGCTTTAAATTTGCTGATTTCTTGGAAAACTTAAAAATTCTCAAGAGGCCAGTTAAAAAGATTTCCAGTCCTTTTATACAACTTGACTTTTCTCCTTTCAGCAGATATTTTGCTGTGGAAATCCAAATAAGATCATGGAAAAGTGGAATATGGTGGGGACGTGTATACAATTGGATTTACGTTCCTTGCTGATTCTCAAAAGGCAACACAAAGGAAACTGAGGGAATTCAACCAGGAAGATGAAACTGGACAACAAATCAGAGGTGCAAAACTTCAGGTGAACTTCTAATGGATTTGCTGTTCAAGATGGAAAATAACCCAGTCAGTAACTGTAAGGATCTGTTGATTTAAAGTTAAAATAAACTAGATTGAAGAGGATATTGAAGTGCAATTTTTGTTTTGTTTTCTGCCTGCTGGTAAAGGTATAAAACTAAGTCAGTCAGACTGAGATATGTTAGACAAAAAGTCTATTTATATATAAAATGGCTGAGGTATCTTTCTATTCACCAACATTCATTTAAATAAATTAAAAATTGAATGAGAGCAACTAAACAAATTTTCTCATTCTTTTACTAACTTAGAAAAATACCAAACCATATCTCATCAGTATTTTTGAAAATGAAATATCATAAGAAACATCAAAAGAAAACAGACTGTTTAAAAAACAAAGAGCTCCAGAGATGCATGTGTACATCACTCCTGTGAGGATGTTAAATTCTGATTTAATTCCCCTAGGATTAATTTATTCAACAAGTGTACCAAAGGTTTTAATAAAGCAGGAGTTCTGTGAAGCAATATCTTTTAATTCTACTTTTACAGCTCTATTTGTAAGCAATTCTCAGCATTTCTACAATTTTAAAACCTCTGTCCAGTCTACCTCTCCTGAATCTGAGAGATCTGCAGTAATCCTGCCTCTTTTTTTTCTCTAATTTGTGATGGTGGAACTTTATTCAGCATGTAACACAAGGAAAAGATATCTGCATCCTAAAATTACAGTGCACCTGGCAGTAATAACCCAGCAAACATGAATTTTCCCCCCTACTTATTTGACCAGTGTGGCCAGTTTTAATTCCCTTGCTTCGTGGTGAAGTAGGAATGCCGTAGATTTTGTCAAAATAACAAGGAATCTGGGAATGCATTCCTGCAGAGAAATTGGATTATCGCACCTTATCTGGCAAGTGGAGAAGAGAATCAAAATGTGACAATACCACAACATAGAGACACTTTTTTCAGTTTTGCATCAGCTTAGAATAAAACACTGAGTACATTTAATTCATTCTTATATGTATTCCCTATCACTCCACATGAAGATACTTCTTGAAGTGCTTAATTAGCTAAAACATCTAAAACCAACAGTATTTTACCTTTTTCATTTATTAATGAAACTATGTTCAGTTTAATTTTTATTTTTCCTCTGGCATGCTTGCTCGTATGAAGTGATTGATTCTTATTCTGTAGGATATACTTCTGTATTTGTAGATTTCTAGAATATGGTGATCTTTCTTTGATCTTTCGTCTTTTTTCTTTTGATCTTTTTCCCCACCAGTAAAAACTGTTCCTCAGTACTCCTTTTTTTCACCATATAAGACTTCAAAAAAAACCCCTTTCTGTATTCCTTTTCACCACGTATCTTTATTTCTTGCCCGCTTTATCTTTTGTTTCACAACACCACTTCATAAAGTTACTTTGCTAATGCTTTTTATTTTTTAACTTCAGTAGTAACACAAATGACCAAACTGTGCAGTTCTTGAGGTTACTCTAATATTTGCTTTCTTTACACTACATCAGAAATATTCCCTATACTCATTCATTTAACCATGGAGTCATTTGGATTGGACAGAACCTTAAATATCATCTCATTCCACCCCCTGCCATGATCAGGGACACCTTCCACTATCTCAGGTTGCTCCCAGTCCCGACCAACCTGGCCTTGGACACTTCCAGGGATGGGGCATCCACAACTTCTTAGTAAATAATCTGAGCACTTGAAACTCTCTTTTAAATCTGCAGAAATAATAAATTTTCCCCCACATTTTGACTTACAGCTTTGCCAGATTTTTTTTTTCTTTGCTTCTAACAGCAGTTAGTCTCAAGGTGATTATTTTCAAAACTATTTTCATAGTATTTAGTAGTAGTATTTAGTAGCATTTAGTACTGGTATTTAATTTATATTTAAATACTATTCTCAAAGTGTTTAAATATTGCAGATAGATTTCAAAATCATCTTTTCAAATACTATTCTCACAATATTTAAAGGGAAAGGACATCAGGAACACGGGTCTCCAGTCCAACCTCATGCTCAAAGCAAGGCCAACTCTGAGACACACTGATCCAGTTGGGACTTGAAAACCACCAGGGATGGAGACAGGACCAACTCCCTGGATAATCCTCACCAGCATCCAGCTGTTCTCATGGGGTAAAAGTTTTCCATCAGCCTCAGGCTCATTTCTTGTTGTTGCTCATCCTCCTTCCCAAGAGGGACCCTGCTGTAGGACCTGCAGTGCCAGGACCTGCTGTGGCCTCGTGTCCAGCTCATGGTCCCAACCCCCAGGGCTTTTCCCACCTTTCCCACTGCCCAGTCAGGCCCTGCCCAGAGTTTGGTCCATTCCAGGGCAAGGGAGAGGGAGGTGGGTTTGTGTGGATGGAAATCAGGAAGCTCCTGTTTGTCAGAGACAGCAGAACTGTGCAGATGCTGCACAAGCAAACGAGGCAGCAAATCTGAAATCTGCCACTCACACACATATTCTGTTATTTGTTACAGGTTTCAATTTATTTATCATCGATTTCAATAAAAATAATTAAAAAAAAAAAATTAAAATCCAGTCGGCAGTGTTCTGATTTCTCAGTTTGCTGCCTCCATCCTTAAAGAAAGAGATGAGGCAGAAGAGATCCCAAAACGTGGCATCCTTATGATTTACCCCTGGGCTCCAGCCCCACGCTGAGGCAGAGTGAAGCTGGCTAATCATGGTGTTTTCCAGCCTGGAGCAGCTCTGTTATCAGCCTCATGCAGGCTCTGACCCCCAAAGGCTGCCTATTGTGCAGCATCTGGGGCTGCCAGCAAGGACAATGGATTGACCTGCTCAGCCTTTGCAAATTGAAGCTGCCTGGGAAAATGCAAAAAAAANCCCACATTTTAAAAAGTAAAGCATCAGAGAAAAAAAAAAAAAAAAAAAAAAAAAAAAAAAAAAAAATTAAAAAAAAAGAAAAAAAAATAGAGAAAAAAGCCCCAACAAAACCACCAAACTCACATTTAATAGCATTAGCATGTGGAGGAAAAAAATAAAAATATCAGGAACCTTCAAATGTCACTTGCAAAAGTTCCATGCCTGCAATGAATCTGATCTAACCAGCAAAGAATAATGTTTCAGGACGAAACAATGGATTGTGTTTAGCCAATTAAGGATGCTGCAGGTTTAAATCACGTTTTATTTTTCAAATAAATAAAAGGTGAGACAACAAACTGCAGAAACATTGGAGTGAAACTGAGTTAGTGCAATGAATATGCAGCAATATGCAAATATGAGGGAATATCTAAATCAGGATATAAGAAATGGGGAATTAGTTATAATTTTTCAAGTCTACCAGTAATAAGATTGGGGAAAGCAGACAGAAAACATGGATCAGAAACAGCTTACTTCACACAAGAACATTTTCCTTGCAGAGGTAGTGTGGTTTTCTGGAATGTTCTAACTGCTAAATAGGTTAAAATATTAGTGACCCCAGGAAAATTTCAGCAACACTGAAGTTAAATATTTTCCATTGAGCTATAAAACCCATCCATGTTTGGTTTACAATAAGGTGTCTGTTTATACTTTTCTAACACAAAAACCCCCACATTAGTGGTAATTAGATATATATAGAAAGCAGATTATACAAATAGCATAATGGAAGGGCACTAATTTAATTTCTTCCCAGAAAGAGTTTCAAAGGCAGATATCCCTCCCATTTTTCATATTTAATGATACATTGCATTGCAGTGACAAAGTGGTATTTGAGCCTTATTAAATTAACCAGTAAATAAATACAAATACCCCATTCCTATGTAGAAGTGAATTCATCCTTGCACAAGGAAAACCCTGGCAAACTTCAGTGCTCATTGATTCAGTGCCTCTTCAACAGAAATTTCTGAAGTTTTTAGGCTTTTAAGACTGGAGAATTCAGCTGAAATGTCTTAGCAGAAAAACACATATTTAGGGGACTATTCCCATCCCTGGCAGTGCCCAAGGCCAGGTTGGACAGGGCTTGGAACACCCTGGGACAGTGGGAGGTGTCCCTGCCCGTGGCAGGGAGTGGCACTGGATGATCTTTAAGGTCCCTTCCAACCCAAACCATTCCATGATTTGCAAACATAGGGACATTATTGATAGTGCTCAGTAAATGGCAATAAATACCACTTGCCTTTAAATTATTCATATATTTGTATTAGAAGGCCCTGACATGGAATTGCAGTTGGAGAGGAACCTTTCTGGCCTGTGAGATATGAAAAATTTCTTTACCACCTTTTCTTACAGTAACCACAGGAAAATATCTTGATTAATGAGAGCAAAATTCCCCCCAAAAAGCAAATATTTCATTTCTCTGATTAGTACACCACATGCCACAGATTTCAAAGCAATTGGAGGAAATACACCCAATACCACAGCCCAAACCACTCCTTCAGGTAAAAGTTACTGCTGGCCAAGATTTATAACCATTCCCAATCTCTTTTGCACCATGGATGTGTTGACTTCGGAAAAATGGAAAGTCATGTCCTGTATAAAGTACAACCAGAGCAGTAACTTTGCATTCAAGTCATCCTTTCTAAACCACATGTGGAGTATTTGCAGTTAACAGACAAAAAAAAGTCTCTATTTAATAACTACATTGCAAAATCAACTTTCAAGAGGCCTCACAATTTCATTTAAGCAACAGCATCCATTGATGATTTCAAAGATATTCAGGGTGTTATTGCTCATTCGAACAGAAAGATAGTCCTTGCTGTGGATCTTTAAGTACAGTTCATCATTCCACCATAAACACAGGCAAAAACAAAAGGAAGAAAAAGACAGTTCAGGTTTTTATGCTTCATACTGATAATTACTCAATTCTGTATGCTAGAATTTATAATCATGCATTTATCTTCCTTTCTGAGGCTCACCTGGGTAATTACATTAGAAAGCAGTGACTGTGGTTTCAGAATAAGATGAGGATCAATTTTTGACAGGTCGCCATTGGAGACAATTAAAAGCAGCTGCTCGTAGCAGTTGGGATTACACCAGTGTGCTGGTTTAATGCAAACTATACAATCAATCTGGAGCACAAGGATCTTTTGAGGACTGAATTAATGTTTGATTGAATGAACTCAGGCATTTTACAAGCCAGAGTAAGCAAAGTGCTCAGAGCCACCAGACAAATGCTAATTTGAATAACAGCAAGGATGTCAGCACAAAAGCTGAAATGAGGTGCCTCGTTGGAAGCAAAGGGTGCCACGGTTTTCTTCAGCTCACATCAAACTCCCCTCTTTTGAGCAAAAAATCACGTATGGTAAATGGTGGCAGAGAGAAGATGTGGCAGTGCCTCATGGCTCAGCATGCTCAGACCTCTTCTAGACTGAGAAACCTTCAGATATCCAGGGAGGTTTGGAGTCCCCATCCCTGGAGGTACCCAAGGAAGGGCTGGAGGTGACACTCAGAGCTCTGGGCTGGGGACAAGGTGGGCATTGGGCACAGCTGGAACTCCATGGGCTGGGAGGGCTTTTCCAACCTCAGGAATTCTGAGATTCTGTGATTTGATTTTAATCCAGGCCAAATCACCTGATATTAATGAAGAATTTATGCTTTGAGGAAGAAGACTGCAAAGCTTTAGGCAGAGTTGGATGTGTATTGATGTGTTAATCTGTTTCTTCACCAGCTACCTTTGGATTCTCTGTAATCTGTGTCCTTTCTCCTGGAGCAGAGAACGACACAAGGCAGGAGGCCATTCAGAGCCCAAATGTTTTGTATATTCTCTGAACAAAATTAGCTGGCTCTGGCATTTTATGCAAGGGCATCCATTACATTTGCCCAAAATGATGCAAAATCAAGAATCCATTTTAGTTCTTCTTCTGAGCACCTGATGCCTGAAACATCCAGCAAGAGGCATAAGAGATCCTGCAAAAATGTGTCAAAAATGGCCCTTTTCATAGCTCTTGCTTATCAAAACCTCAATCCTTATATTCCTGAAGCAAACTATTGAATTTATCTATCAGTAATTCACCAACAATCAGCCTGAATGGCAATCCTGGAGGATGGACTTCTCTGAATGAAGGAATAAATTAATCTTTCTTTCTTATCCCTACTGGTGTTTGCTTATACTTAAGGTTGATTTCATGAGATCCAGGGAGATTTAATCCACTGATTCGTGCATCACCCTTGCCCTGAGAATAACAGCAAGTGTTTGCAGACAGTGCAACTCAGCAAGAAGTGAATGCAATCAGAAAATGTGTGGGAGGGAGGAGAGAAGCAAGAAAATCCAGCCACAGTAATATGAAAAGCATGCACAAGGTGCATTATACGCTTGTTAGCAGCTGTTAAAACTTAAGCAAGGTGATGATGAGCACAATTGGAATGGAAGATTAAAACGGGGTTTGTACCTACTGTGGCTTCAAAAGATTTGTCAGCGCAGGTGTTAAATGTTCAGTATCACTAAAATAAAAACTCCTGCAGAATTTCTAGTATTAATTCTTAAATATTTATATTAAAAAAAGAAAAATAAACAGGGAGGAAAAGGATTATGAAAATTGTATAAGATTGAATATATTAAAATGCTCCTGCATCCTACAGGGTTAATGGCAACAACCCTCATGGGAAGAGAAACAAAAGTTTCATCCAGAAAAGCCTTTTTGTGCAATTTTTGTGGGGGTTCATTGTTTTTCACATGCACTACATGACTACCTGCTCTGAGCACCAGCAGTTTGCCAGAGCTGTGTTTATCTTCAGGCTGTTTTTTGCAAAACCTGGCTGTCGAGCCCCAAAAACAAAAACATCCCTTTATCCAGATTCCCTTCCACAGGTATATCATGGAAATCTCCAAGTCGCAGCATGTCTTGAAATCCTTCATTCACCCCACTGAGCCAGTGCTCAAGGGGTCTCTTCCAGCAGAGCCTACTCCGTGTTTCGTTTAAATTCCAGTGCCGTCATCCAGGCCAGGAATCTCAGCTTTGGGATTCTTTGCCCATCACCTTCAATCTGCGTTACTATGGGTACTGGAAAGCCTATTACTGTACAAGGGTGGGAGCCACGAGCAAGGGAAGGCACAGAGATTTGCAGCAGCAACAAAAAAAAAACAAAAACCAAACACCCCAAAAAACACAACCCAAAAAAAAAACAACCCAAAAAATAAAGGCAAACAGCAAAGAAAATTCACAGTCACTCGCAGGATGTAATTTTGTACAACGTCTTTCTCTCAGGAATGCCAAAAGCATTAATGTTATTAGAGGCAAATAAAAATGGAAGGTGAGATCGCTGTTCCCTGCCCCGTAGAGTCACACAGAACATCTCTTGCACGCTGTCTTTGCTGTGTTTCTCACCTCTGCAGGGATACTCTGGGAAGTAAATATCATTCACATAAGAACAGCACTCTGTCAACAAGTCTTTTTTACCAGTGAAATAATCAATGAAGGAACAGCAATCTGCCCTGCAGCCTTCTGCACTCTCCAACATCTACAATAAGATTTCTACATGTTGGCAGTCAATACAGTTCAATTAATGTTTAATTCATGCTTTCTTCCTGAAGCAAGATGAAAAGACAGAACATTTATCAACAGCAGAACCACAGCAAAAACAAACACTTCTTGTTCCAATATTACCATCTTTTTGAGATGCAAGGCACTGTATCTGAGAACAATCAAAATGTCATCTGCCATTTGTTTTCCAGGGCTGCATTAAGTTTTGCAGATAATCAAATAAAATATTAGCCTAAAAATATATATAGTGAAGGGAATTCTTCAGTGAATGCAGCAGCCACACTAAGCACTTTTATGATTTTCAGTGAAGATATTCTGGAAACTATACACAATCCCATCGTATCAAAGTGTCAGCTAAAAACTCAGTCCCACTAAAAATCTTTTATTTTCTGAGCCCTGTGCTTGTGGTTATCAGGTAGATTGCTGGCCAGGTGAATGCTGACTGCTCCTAAGAGGCTGGCAAAGCACTCCCTGCTGAACTGCGATGATCCCTCTGTCAACAGCAAGCATCTGTCTTGCTGAAATACAGTGTTTTATCTTCATGACTCAAACGTCCAGGGCTCTAAAAATAAGAGTTTAAAATCTAATTCATGTCTATGGTCCACCTAATCACCCAGCAGGCCTCAGTAAATGCTTTTTCATTGTTTCCTTTTTTATAGTTTCCTTTTTCAACTTCCTCTGCTTAACCAGCAGATCCAGCTATTCACAGTTATAAATTAACCTGTTAGACCCAAACATGGATCCAAGTCCATCACCAGGAAAGGCTGGTGGTGAAAGAGAGAGGGTGAGCCCAACCAGGGCTACCTGATAAAAAGAACATCCTCAGCATTTTGATTTGTTGTGACAGTTTAGTACAAAATATGCTCTTCCCCCTCTCTTGAAACGTCTCAGATCAAAATGTCTGAGATTTCAAAGAAGCAGAATGAAAAATTCTTTGTATTAAGTCCTGGAGCAGTGGGAATGACAGAACAAAGGCAGGTGATATTTTTACATACTTTTAAGGGTGCCAAAGTATTTTACACAAAGGTCATCATTCTGCACTGAAGACATGGTCCACAGCACATGCCAGGACACCAAAATGTCACTGAATATGAGAAGTTTTGATTGGTTACCACCACCCTGGGAAGAAAATGGCTTTATATCAGCAGCAGTTCTGTGCTAAGATACAAGCACAAGCAACAGCACTCAAAATCTTTCATGCCAGAGACAATTACAGACATCAATAAGCATGTGGGTCTTTTCCTTTTTAGATATGTCCTGAAGACACATCTAAATTTAGCCATATATCATGAGAATTTAGTAGTTAAATGCTGAAAGGATTGACCTGGATCAACAAGTAATTAAAGTATTAAATGTGGACATGACAACATGGGAAGGTCTAGAAAACAGGGCATGGAAAGAAAGGCTGGAGGAGTGGGTGTTCTGTAGTCTAAACAAGAAAATATTTTGGGAGATAAACCAGCAGTCTTCAAAGAGGAGAGTGGAAGAGAGGAAAGATTTGCTCCATCCACCACAGGTTTGACTGGGTGGATTTAGTTTCAGTTCAGGAGAACAGTTTAATCAGGAGCAAGAAGCACAGGGAAAGCTCAGCACCCCTCAGAAATGGCTCAGATGTAGGGGATCCTACCCTCAGGCAGGTGATGGCACAGGTGAGCTTTCAGGATCCCAGATTATCCCAGATAATTGTGGGATTGCAGAGCCCATGGGCAGGAAGGGATTGCATGGAGTGTCCATAGAAGGCATCCATAGTGTACATCCTACCCAGGGGGTGTGCAGTGCTTGATGTGGGCTGAAGAGCTCAGGATTCAGTTCAGTCTGGATAATGACAATAAACCTACCAATAGAAGGGAAAACACTGAGGAAAATAACTGTGTAAAGAGCATGATTGCATATGACTCATATACAGTCACGTGCCCAACAAAGCTGTTCCCTGTGGTACCAGGTGGATGATCCAGCTTCAATCCTTCACATGCAAAAGGGTGAGCCTGGAACCCGAGGCCATGTGTTAAGGGACACAGCCATAACACTGACCTGGTCCTCATGGTCCTTAGCCCACCAGACAGTTTGGGAGACAAGATCAATGGCCCCAGAGCCAAATGTGTTTTAAAAAGGATCCCACTCCAAGGGAAATGCTTGAAAAATATCTGTTTGTATTTTTTTTCTT
>WEKY01019748.1:0-79880 GCA_013390045.1 Picathartes gymnocephalus | reverse complement strand
TTTTTTTTTTTTTTTAAACAACCCACATGCTGTGGGAAATTTAGGGCAGATATATGGAGAAAATTCTTTACCATGAGCGTGGTGGGGCCCTGGAACAGGTTGTCCAGAGCAATTGTGGATACCTCATGCCTGGAAGTGTCCAAGGCCAGGCTGGGTGAGGCTCTGAGCAACCTGGGGCAGTGGAAGGTGTCCCTGTCCGTGGCAGGGGGATTGGAATTAGATGGCCTTTAAGGTCCCTTCCAACCCAAACCATTCCATGATTCTGTGCATAAAGGAAGTAATGCTTAGAAAACCACTATCTCTGCTCCAAACACCACGGGACATTTCTCATCTGGAGGGAAAAGACCAACCAGCCTCAGGTTAAACCCTCCTAAGGAAAAGCCTGTCTAGGCAGCTGCAAACTGAGAGCTCAATAAGGCAGTAAATGATACTTCTCCACATCAGGTGATGGATTTTGATTCTTTCACTTTTATCAGATTATGCTGAGTACATGAGAAAATAAAAGCAGAAAGGCTGTTTCTTGTCTCATAAGCACAGTTCAGATAAGGATAAGAAGGGAAGTTGTGCTTCCCTTTCAAAAGGCAGTGGACTGAGGAGGTATTGTTATTCAGCTGCCAAGAGCTCTCTCCCTTATGTATAGACATCAGTGTTTGCTCTGAAATATTGTCTGATATCTTAATTGGAGACTACTTTTCACACATGCCCATAGCGGAGTAAGGCACTGGCTCTGTTCCTTGCAGGGACAAATCCTGTCCTAGGCCCTGGCACAGGGATATTTTCTGGAAGGGGGTGCCACAGCTTTAACTCACACAGCCTCATACTCTCGTGAGCTCTGCTTCAAAGAGCTCCCTTTATATTATCCAGGATTGTTATGGAGTGAAAATTATCCCTGTTCCAAAGTCCAACTTCCATCTCTCAGGATTTCCTGGATCAGAAGGGCTGGCACAAGCTGGAAAAATCAAACCTGCCAAAGTGAGGAGAGAACAAAACAAACCAGAAAGAGCCCCACTGAACTGTGAGCAGGTAAGTACGGTGAGGAACTCCCCAGTAAAGTATCCCATGGATAAAAAAAAAAAGGAGTTCTGAACTCATTACTGTGAAAGTGGTCACTGCAGTTGTATTTTTTTTAATGCTATATCTATGATCCTAAATGTATCCAGCTGTGCTTATAGGAAAAGTAAAGGATTTTGTATTAACTGAGACCTTGGCATCTTCACCTTACTCTTACTAAACTCACTTTTTCAATCTTGCCTTTCAGCAAAGATATGAAAAAAAAGGTAAATTAATAACAGAATTTTTACAGCAGTAAAAAATATATCCCATATGTACAGGAAATTTTTAATGAAGATCAGTTTGGCTTAGTGAGGGTAAAGCCACGTATGCTTTAGAGTATTTCATCTACCTCAGTCCACGCCTGTACTTACCTAACTTGTGAAGTGGGCACCTTATAGCATCAATCAGCCGAAATCACTCAAATTTTTGATTTTTTGAAGCATTGAGATGCCATTCAACAGGCACATCCCCATCATAAACCTCACTTCCACTCTGGGAGGGAGCTATACAAGCAGGTGTGCAGTTAAAACAGTTGTGTTACCATGGGATTCGCTTAATAATATAGAATTCTGACAAATACTCCAGAATTTTATCAATAGCTCTGTGCCAGTAGTTAAGCTAAGCTACCAGTATGCAGCAGTTTGCCATATCACTTCTCTTTAAATTGATTAATTACTTTGACTACTTATTCTTGTGTCTCTGCCTGTCTGCATTTTCCCTTGAAGAGTGTAAAATGACATTTGTGATTGCTGCAGTTGGAAAATGAGATTTTTATTAGGAAAGCAATTGCTACAGAAAAGATGATCAAGAAAAATTTTGCTGGTTTCTCCCATTTTTAATAGAACAAAATTATCCCATTTTCCTTCAATCTTGACCTACGAAATGGCTGTTAAACACCTGCCAGGTGAAATGCTTTTTCCTTTCACGAGGAAAGGATTTCAACACTTAGTTCACCAATTCAGCTAATGTTTAATTCATTTCCTTGTCAGCTAGCTAGATTAAAAGAAAGAACATTTGTCAACAGGAGGGAGGCAACAAGAACACAGCTTTGCACTCCAGGCCTAATTTACAAGAGCACCAAGTTCCCATTTCTGGGTAAAACCTGTCTTGGGAGGAGGGAGGCCGAGGTTGAGATTGCAAACCATAAAGAAGCTACTGGAACACAGGCATCACTGATGATGGATCCTCTAGGCAAAGTCAAATTTATGATCTAGTTAAAATGGAATATCCTGGCATCTAATGTCATCACAGCACTAATGAGATAGATCTGTTGCAGCAAACTGCCTTCTCCCATGAAATACATGATTTTCTTTATTTCCTCTGCCTCAGCTTGACTCTAGTTTTATGCCAGGCAGGGAGCAGGAGCTGAGCATGCTGCAGGTAAGGATTTTTCCCCAGGTGCTTTGCAGCATTTGTGCATTCACTACCACTGTAAAACAGCACAAGGAATAGAAAACACAGCTCTGGCAACAAAAAAAAAATGCAGACGTACATGTTCTGCCAAGACCTACAGAGAAAGGAGAAGGGTAGAGAAAAACATCTTTTATTTCTCAGACATTTGTATTTCTTAGTGAGTCATGAGAAAATCAGTGATTAATCACAGGCAGATGTCATGGAACAAGACATATAGCACAAGTTGTATGTGAAATGTAGACATTACCAGTGGAATCACAAATCCCAGCCTTCCTAATTGGAGATTCCCTCCACCAAAATGAAGACTATACTGAAAACGCTCATTTTAAGATCCATGACTTCTGTCGCAATAATTCAGAGTTTTGACAGCACTATAAAATGCTGAGAATATCTGGATTCTGGTTTATTCTTCATATGTCTCCCCTTTCCGAAAATACATTGATTTTTATAGGTATGACAAGCTGGTTCAATTCATCTCTATGGGAAGCAATCTTTCATATCTGTACATGAATACTGGGAGATATTTTGAGCACATGAGAAAGGGTAACAAATGCAGACTGCTGTAGGCTCACATATCTGGCAGAATGACATCCAGGAAACTGCAGAAGTGCTGCAATCTCCACAATGTAATGACACTGCATCAGATAATGTACCCACCTGATGGAAACTACTAAAAATCATATAAAGGAAGCATAAGAGGAGAAAAAATAAGCAAATATGTGCAGGAATAAATACAATGACTGACCTTCTGTTCACTTTCCTCTATTCCCCCCTCCCCAGCTGCTTTGATTTTAGAGTAGTCAAGTCTTTGTTGATATTGCAGCATGAAAATGAAAGTGGAAGGGGGGGAGATAAACCCTAAGAGGAACCTTTGCAGATCTCATTTATTCTGAGTTCTTCAAACTAATCCATTTGCAAGTCAATCTTAGCAAAAAGGAGAGAGGATCCTTACTGCAATATTCTAGAGAAAAGGGAAAAAAACCCTAAACCAGCTCACACTGAGCAGTGTCTCAGCCGGAGGAATTCAAATACAGGTTTTCCTCTCTGCATCCCCTTCAGCACTGTGGCTGCTTGCAGCTTGCACTCCATGTGTCTCCAAAAGAACCTTTGGATTCAACTAAGCACTAAACCTTTGAGCTCTAAATAAGAAAGAAGCCTATGCACCCACCTAGATTCAACCCCTAACAGAAGTTTGGAAGACAAATTAAGGAGTTCTTTTTAGTCTCTGGATTATAAATATCTTCCTAGACCTCTATGCTTCCCCAAAATTAGGCATAGGCTCAAAAACCTTGTCTGTTCTGACCCCATACTTGCAGAATTTGCTGCTAATCTTTCCCCTACAGCAATACTGCATCTAAATCTAAAGCTTTATTATTTAATTATTTTCTAGCCCGTGAGCATAGCCCTGAAAATGAAATGCGAATATAAACTCAGGCAGTGGCATTTCCAAGACTGCAGCAGAATTGGGAAATGAGGCTGCATTGTTGTAGATAATACAAAAACCAGTAATGATGAAATTGTGAAATGCTAACCTGAATCTCAGTTTATATTTCATTGAGAGGAGTTGATCCATATGACTATTTATGGGCTTCTGGGAGGTGTTAAATCTAGGAAGGAAGGATAGTTGTGAAATGTGGGTTTTGCCACAGCATCATGGATAACCTATTTTTACAAAAGAGCACCAGTAAAATGCTAATCCAGGGTTTCTCCATTAGGGACAGCCCCAAGCTCCCACTCTCCAGATTTCTCTCATGGTTTTATAGGAGTCAGCAATGCATCATCAACAAACAAAAATCCTTAGAATGCTGACACTTGAAATTATGGAATCACAACACCAAGAGTGGAACTGAACACACAGGTACCTCACGGGACAAAATGTTGCTACTCCCTCTCCTATACAATTCCCCTCCACCCTCCCTCTTATTTAAGGTTAAAAAAAACCCCTGCTGGCAATATTCCATAGCAGAAAACCACACAATAAACACACCCTTATGCAGGTCTTAGTTCCCTTTCCTATGAGGGAGTAGCAGCATTAAAAACAATGGCTAATGGGGCTGATATTCCACTGTCACCCAAGAAGGTCTTAATTGCTGCAAGTGCAATTTCTGCTAGATTTTCACAACCAGGGCTGCTTCTGGCAGCTTTACTAAACTTATTTTTACAATACATCATTCACCTGTCTACCATCAGCTGCTCCTGTAATGAAATGCCCATCCAAATATTGGCTCATCCAAGAACATTAAGGGTATCCATACACTGAATGTCGTGGTCTTTCTCATAGCCCTAAAAAATTATAAACATCAGGAGGTGTCCATGATTACTCCAAGAGGCTGTTAGGTTTAATTTTAGCTCTTCCTTTTTTTCTCCTTCATGATGGGGGGAAATTGATAACTGGAGGAGCAAAGGTTAAGCATCTGATTTAATACTGTCCACTGATAATAGCGAACCTGAAGCAGTAGTAAACTAGGAATAACATTTTCTGCCTAAGTTCAGGATTTTTCTTCTCTTTTGTAAGCACTAACCTCATGTCATTTTGAATGATAGGTTTTTTTGCCTATTTTTGCCTCCAATCTAATACCTGTCACAACCATCACACCACCGAGAGCCTTCTCATAGGCTTTAGTTAACCCACTGATCCATGGAAAAGCAGGACCTGGAGTCTGCACGTGCCTTTGCTTCCTGAAACCTCTATTTGTTTATAGCCTGCCCTTAAAAACATAGGTTTGTGCATATTTTGGATCCTCCACTTGCTTCACCTTTTGATGAAGAAAAAAAATAAATGAAGCACAAACTCAGCTAGTGGGATAACAACATCTAAATTTTAACAGTGTTGAGTGATAAAATATCCCTGGAGGTTGGAGATGGTGCGGGGAGGACTCAAAAGCATATCAAATTAAACATCTTCGAGTCCTCAGGGGCAGAGTCAGAAGGGGGAGGGAGAAGCTGTCATCTCATTTCTGCAGTCAGTGCTGCCTGCAGATGCAGGTTAGGAAGCAGACCTTCTGAGGAAAGCAGGAATCCATTTGTTGAAATGCTCTTCCCCCAGATTCATCTGCTCTCTCTTAGTGTTTTTCAGCAGCATTTCTTCCATTTTCCTCATTTTTATGAGACTGATGTGTTGTGGGTTTCTTTTTTTTTTAATTAAGTCCTCTGAAATATTCATTCAAATATTTCCCATTTAAAAAATCCCAAATAACAGGCTTAATTAAGGAAATCTCTTTTATCCCTCTTTTTTGTTTGTTGGTTTTGGTTTTTTTTTCCAAATAAACCATTGCATTCCTCCAATCATTAATTAAAATTAAATTTTAAAAACAAAAGCAATGGAGGCCTCAGAACCTATCAATAATTAATTAGGGAATTAAATGGATCAGCTAGGGGTGGCACATGTGACAGCCCAGGTGTCCTACACTGGTGATCTGTCACACACACTGGTACCTCGTGTCATGTGTGGGGAGCTCTGAGGGCTGCAACAAATGGGTTCAGCTCCCAATTATGGGGCTGCAGGACAGCTACAGGCTATAGATTTGCTGCTTGTTAATTAAGTGGCAAAATGCAATTTCAGCCTCTGCCCAGCTTTGTACTGCATGACCTTCCTTTTTCCTCCCTCTCTGGAAAATAAAATTAGTTCCCCTGGCAAGTGACACCGTTCACCTCCTCTAGGTTCTTCCCATCAACTTGATGGAGTGTTTTCTGCTGCACCACGACCACCATCCATAACTTTCAGCAAAGAAATAACCACACAACTGATTTATTTATTTTTTTTAAGTCATTGAATGCAATGAAGTTTTCAGATTTTCTCAGCTGCTCCAAGCTGCACCAGAAGCAGTAATTTCCATGTCTGTAAGCCTTCCTAGGGATGTGCAAAAATCACTGCTCCTCCAGCATTCTCTAAGTGCCCAACTGGCACTGGGAACAATGGTATTCCTAGAGAATGCAGTGATGCCTGAGGATTTTAGCTTTTATATTTTTCATATATTTGCAGTCCTGCAATTCTTTAGTGTATAACTCTAAACATACAGTGTTAGCTACTGCTTTCCCATTTTGGTCAGACACAACAATTCCTCTCTAGGCCTGGGAATCAAGGACACCTCACTGTCTCAGGCCCCTAGAAATGTAAACAAAGTGAGTTGAGGGGCAGAAAATTTGGGGTAAATATCTTCATTACCTTAAGCTGTAATTGGAAGATTAACCCTCAGCATGCAAATAGACCAAACTTATAAAAGTATGAAAAGCTGATCAGTGATCAGTGTCCATTTTTGGGTGTGGCCCTGGGTGGGCTTCATCTGCCCTGCATGTACCTGAAGGCCTTTCGATAAATATACCTGCTTTTTCTTCTCTGAATTTTGCCTGGCTTCTGTTTTTAAGTAGCCCAAAAAGGCATCAACAGCTTTGTGGAGAGAGAGATTAAATACAACCGGGGAAAACAAAAAAAAGGCAGAAAAAATTAACATCCATTAATGGCTGCTCTGTTGCGTGGGCCCCGACAAGGCCTCGGCATCTCCCGAGGGCGCCGGAGCGCGGCACCCGCTGCAGCCCGGGGAACATGGCTCAGGCACGGTGGGAGCAGCGGCTGTGGGAGCAGGGGAGAGTGCAAGAGGCAGACACAGGGCGAGGGAGGCAGCTGAAGGAGTTTCGGGTGCTCCTCAGCGGTCAGGTTTGTGATTTTTGCCGGTGGTGGCTGTGGGCCGGCGCCGGGCGGTGAGTCAGTGTTTGCCACTGACGGGGATCTGCAGCGGGGAGGCTGCAGCGCTGTGACAGCCTGTCACCACCAGCCAGGCAGCATGGCACTGCCGAGTTAATAAGGCTGGGGGACCGTAAACACAAAGAAACCAGGAATAAAAAGGCCGATGAGAAATGCAGAGTGATAAACAGCAAGTTGCACAGCACAAAAATAGCATTTCTACACCTTAAAGTAGATTTGTTCTATGGGCTGGTTTTTTGTTGTTTTGTTTTTTGGTTTTTTGTTTTGTTTTTTTTTTCAAAGTTTACAAGCCTGTATTCCAGGGAAAATCCTTTAAATTGCTCTCAGATACCCAAAAATACTAAATATAACCACACACATAGCCCAGTGGCATGATGCACTCGCTCCTGCCTATGCCAACACTGAGATTTGCAAAACAGCTTGTTCAGCCTGATAACAGCATGGGACATCCCCCACGCTGAGTTTTCCTCTCCAGGGATGGAGAGTCTCCTTCATGGACAGTGACACCCTTGCAGGATGCCTGCAGTCCATCTGGAAAGGGCACAGCTGCTGTTTGGCTCACAGAATCCCAGAACCACTGAGGCTGGAAAAGGCTTCCAAAATCATCGAGTTTGAGATATGACTGATCCCCACCTTGTCACCCAGCCCAGAGCACTGAGTGCCACGTCCAGGCCTTCCTTGGACACCTCCAGGGCCAGGGACCTCCTTGGACAGCCCATTCCAATTCTTTACAAAGCTTTCCATTAAGACATTCCTCCTGGTGTCCAGCCTGAACCTCCCCTGGTGCAGCTTGATGCCATTTCTTTTTTTTCTGTCCCTTGTTCCCTGGGAGAAGAAGTCGGGAGAAGAAGTCAGGACAAGGCCACCCTTGTCTGGCTGCAAGGTGAGCTGGCCAAAGTGTGCACAGGTAAACAAGGCCAGAAGAAAGCTGGATCTCTCCTTTTCTTAAGTAAACTGGTACAGTTCTGGATTGGATGAGAGAAGACAGACCCTGGGAAGGTCAGTGGGTCAGGACCTTGCTGGAAGGGCATTGCTGCAGGAGGAAATTGAGGAAGCAGACATTGGTAGGAAGTGGAAACTGGAACCTGTCCTGACAACCTGGATTTCTTTTTACCAAGTGCTCAGTTGAGCTGGGCATCCCTGGTGTACACCATAGGGCAAAGAGTGACATTAACTCCATTGTTCAGTGCCAGTCCCACTCAGAGGCCACACTCGTATGTCCTTTGCTCCCTTAGGGAGCCTGGCCCTTCTGAGCCTTCCTCGGGTCTCCCAGGAGCACACTGGCTATCCCATGCTGTGTTCCTGTTATTTCTAACAGCAGAGTTCTTGGCAGGGCATCACCATTTCATTATTTCCTTATTAGTTTGTTTGATAAAAGATGGCAAACGCTGAAAAGAGAATTGTCTGAAATTTCAAACTTTTTTTTTTTTTCAGCGCTATTCATCTATTTAAGGATTCAAAGGTGAGTAAAAGCCTCCACTTACTGAGTAAATCAGAGTGCATCATTTGGCCCCTGGCAAAACGAGGTAGTTTGAATGCTTGGTCTATGTGGGTTTAGTTTCCTACTGTCCCCTCTGCAACTCAATGCTCACAGATGCAGCATCTCTTCCCTCCCTTCTTTCCCCAAACTGCTTTTAACCCAGTAACCTCTTCTTCCTTTGACTGCCTCCACAGCTGGATTCTTTTTAGCTTTGGACACACCCACATTCGAGGGATGTCCAGAAAAAACTAACCAATTAAGTCATCCTAAGCCCCGAGCATAGTTAACATTCATTTAGAGCATGAAAAGAGCAACACACCTTCGTGGGGCTTTGCCAATTACACGGTGTTTCAGCCAAATGCAAATCACGCTAGAATGAAAATTCCAAACTGTGCATTATGTTCATTTCTAAACCCTGTTAACTTAATTAACTCTTGGTTAAATGTGCACTGATCTCAGATGTAAAGCATGTTTGATGAGGCGTTTTCCATTAGGCAAAAGAAAGAATTTGGAATATGCAAAGCATTTGCAACAAGAGAGAAGGCTCCCTCCCTCAAACTCTATACAACTCATCCCCAATTTGTGGTCAGCATAGGTTTATTTTCTATTTGTACTTTGTTATGCTCTTGTCAGTTTTACATGGATCACAAAGCATCATTTGAGCAACTCTATCCATCAAATGTGGAAGATAATATTCTGCATTGTCAGTACCATTTAAAATGCAAGGCCAGGTAATATGAAAAATGATTAAACCATCCAGCACCATTTGTATTTAACCTGTGTTGCCTCTGTTAAATCCACACACCGAGTGGCTGCTTGGTGCAATTATTGAAGGCACAAGTCCAGATCCTCAGATCCTGCACCCAGCAGGCAGAGAGCCATTTCTATAAATAAATAAATAGCAGGGAAGGGGCTTATCATTCTTAGCAGGGCTGTGGCATTTTTTAGTGAACGTAGATCCACACCAGAAATAAGTAGGAGAAGGTGCACCTCACTAGCTGCTAGTAACTTTGTTGCTTGCAAATTGATTATTATCTCAGGATACTTTGCTGGGTTTTGTTTGTTTGTTTGTTTTTAACGAAAGAAAGAAAGAAAAAGAAAACCACCAAAAAACAAACCTGATACCTGAATGTGATGCACACTAAGGCAGAGATTAGATGTTGGCAATAGGAAAGTACTCTGGCTGCCACCCAAAGAAGGTGCCATAAAAACAAATTGTTATTGCTGGGGAAGACAGGCATTCCTGACTCCGTAAAAAAGAATTAAATGGGATAACAACTCTGCTCTGTCCTAGAACTGAGGCAGCAGAAAGCTCCTTCCCCCCAGCATCCTGTGCAATGTAAGAGGCAGCTTCTAAAAATCACAGCTGGATGCATCTGTCCTCCTTTCTCTACACAAAGTGAATTCTGAAGCATATTCTGGGCCAGCTGAAGGAGCAATATCAAACAGATGTCACCCACATTTTGCAGCCCTCACCTATGGCTGCAAAATAAACCACAGGTGAGTAATATCCTCTTGTAGGCACAGAGAGGCTTCCAGAGCATAGAGAGCATTGCTCTGACACTTAAAAACATGCAAGCAGGGCACCCTGTAGCCATTCTCCTGTCATTAGATATGGTAAAGAACAAGAAGAGACAGATACCATGACAGGTCCAAAAATAACTTCCCTGAGTTAAACAGAGTTATGGTGTCTGCCTGTGGGCTGTATTTCCTGTGGCCACTCAGTTGCCAGCACAGTAATATTTCCCAGCTTTCCCCAGCGCTAAGCTGAGAGGAAATGCTCCCCTGCCACCCTCAGAATAGAAACATTCAGGCTCTGGAAGGCTACACCATCTCTGTCTTTTAGCGTCAGCAAGTCCAGGAAAGCTCCAAAGGGCATTTTGATTTCCGTTTCTTCCTTGCGATTGCAGAGGTGGGCAGAGCAGTGCAGAAGCTCCTGTGCTTGTTCCTGCAGTGGTTTCCTTTGATGTCCAATTTGCTCCATCCCATCCCTGATTCCATCTCTGTATTCCCTGCTCAGGAAGCCCTTCTACACAGAATTTCCCATGTGCCTGGATGACCACAGCCAGTTTTTGCAGCACTTTGTGAACACAGAGCTACTTTTTGTCACACGAGCTGAAGCGCTACCTCTGCTGCTCATCCCAAGCCTGCTCCTCCTCCCAACACCCCCTAGTTACCTTATTCTCTAGATATATTGCTATATTTTTAAATAGCATCTGGTTATCTTGTCAAAATTTACTCTTAATTTGCTTCTGAATAAAACAGATCAGCATATCCCACCTTTCCTGCAACTCAGTACCCGCAGATGTTTGCTCAATATTCACCCATGACAATTTCTGCTGATACAACACACGTTACTTCAAAGTAACCCTTTGAACCTGAATTGGACTACAAACCTCATACACACACTTTAATTTTGCATACTAGAAGATGCTTGGTTTAGCATGAAGTCAATTTGCATACTGATAGATCTCTTCCCCTTCCAGTCACAATATAAAAAGTTAACACACTGCTGTCGTATTTCAGTGTACGTCAAATCTGATTCCTTTTGATGCATTCAGCACCTACTGTCACTTTAATGCATTTTCCCTGCATGTGCACGCACTCTATTTCAAGTGGAAACATATACATTGGCACTGAATTCAGTTAATTTTCCCCCCAAAGTTAGAATATTCAAATAAATGTGTATTCATCTCTTCAAAGGAGTCAACATTTTCAAGTTAGGGAAATGAGGAAGAGGGGCTATTCGATTTTCACAACAATTGAGTCAGAAATAGTTTTACACTGAAACGACAAAGTTAATCAGTCATTTCTTTATCTTGTGTGAACATCTACTCAACTTAGGGGGAAACACATAACTCCTCAAATTTTACCATAGGAAAATAAGACCGGGGAAAGAAATTAAAAAGATGTGAGGAGTACATAGGTCATGTACCAAAGTAGGGAAACTTCTCATTCAGCCTTGGCAGCAAACAGTGAGAGTAAAGAGACAGAAAGAAAAGAAAATGACATTGAGATAAAAAAGTTCATACACAAGTGCATGTTGTTTATATGCCACACCCGACAGACCAATAGTATTTTCCTCAGGAAGCTCAGGAGGACATTTATCTGCATCAAAACACTCATCTGACCTTTTAAAAAGGTATGTTTTCCCCTTTCTGGCATTTAATGTGTTCATTTGGCAACATAATTCAACTACTTAGGTGTTCCTCAACTTCCCTGGCACAGATGATGACTTGCTGGCACCAGCCATGCTGTGCTGTACAGGTGCATGAAATTGCATAGCTCAGTTTAATTCTAACATGAACCTTCTCTGCCCAAGTACACAGTGTGGGAGCCCTCCCACTCTGTAACTTTCTGAATAAACAGAGAAGTACAGCACAGGGAGGACGTGGAGCTGCTGGAGAGAGTTCAGAGGAGGCACCAGGATGAGCAGAGGGATGGAGCAGCTCTGCTGGGAGGAAAGGCTGGCACAGCTGGCATTGTTCAGAATGGAAGAAGCTTTGGGGCGACCTCATTGTGGCCTTCCAAGGCCTGAAGGGAACCAGGAAGAAAGATGTAGAGAGACAATTTACAAGGGTCTGGAGTGACAGAACAAGGGGGAATGGCTTCAAAATGGCAGAAATTAGGGTTAGATTAGATATTAGGAAAAAATTCTTTCCTATGAGGGTGGTGAGGCACTAGAACCAGTTTCCCAGAGAAGATGGAAGTGTCCAAGGTCAGGTTGGACACTGGGGCTTGGAGCAACCTGGGATAGTGGAAGGTCACTATGCCCACGGCAGGGGGGTGGAACAAGATGATTTTGAAGGTCCCTTCCAAGCCAGGTCCTTCTATGATTCTTTGCTAAATGCCATATAAATACATGTACAATACACTCTTCCAAATCACTTGCATGGCAAAAAAAATCACAACAACAGAAAACCAAAACGTATCCCCCTCCATAAAATTAAGAAAAAGGAAAGGATTAAGATGTTTAGAATGCTACCACTTAGCATTCTAAACTGATCCTTCAAGGTATTAAGCACAAGGGCTGTGTCCTCCTTTAGCAAAGCTTTCAAGATTGCACAACTACTTAAACGAGCCCTGAAAATGTTGTTTACCCAGATCTGTTTCCAGTGATTGCAGAACATGGAAAGAGAGTCTGCAAGGATACAACATTCTCATTCCAATTCCACACTGGTGTCATCATTAAGGCTGAATCTGAAAGCAGAGAACATCACCCATGCCAGAAGAGCACGGGGATCTGTCAGATTTGCTGCCACTGACTCGCTGATTGATTTTGTTTCTCCCATTTCTGGGTCAGTGAATTCTTACATGTGGCCATTTTCCAGGCAAGTATGAACTGCAGCAGACTCTGCCTGTGAATCCAGTGTGCTCTAGCTGTAGGTGGGGGGAAAGAACAGGATTTGGTGCTGAGCCTTTGTCATTAGCATTTATGTGTGCACATGCACATGTACTCGCCCTCCAATATTTCACCTTGGAGGAGAAAACATTGCCTTGGAGACAGAAAGGGTTAGGAAGCACAGAACATCTCCTCATTATAATACTGACAGGTTTCTGGCCTTGAGCTCTATTCTTTCTTTTCAGTAAGTATTTCCTATGGGTTTGAAAGGCAGAGGTAAAACTAAGTTTACAACATATTTGTGTGTGAAAAGAACATGTGAAAATGGAGTCTGAAAAACAGGAGTGGTCCCAGGATTTCAAGTATTCATTAATAAACCATCTTCTCCAACTAAGGATTCTCTATGGAATAGTAAAAATGTATCAGATTCCCTGAGTCACTTTTAGTATATTTCATCTGGGTTTTTTTAACATTTTAAATGAGGTATTTCAGATTCACCCCTTGTCAAATCCCATTAATTTAGACAATACCTCATAAGCCTTTAAAGAGTAATCAGAGGTGTAATTGCAGTGTTTTGTTAAGTTACTTTTGTGACTGAAAAAGGAGCAGCAACTCAACTGCTCAGTGTTCCATAAAATCAAAGTTGGAAGAGACCTTCAGGATCATCCAGTTCCACTGTCACCCCATGACCACCATCATCCCCCCAGAACCATGTCCCCAAGGACCACATCCAGGCACCTCTGGAACACTGGAGATGGTGACTCCAACTCTCTGGGTAACTTATTCCTATGCCTGATCACTCTTTCAGTGAAAAATTTTTTATAGTACCTAAACTGAACCTCTCCTGGTGCAATTAAAGGCCATTTCCTCTCATCCTTCCATCTGGGACACAGCAGAAAAGATGAAGCCCCATTTCACTCCCCTCTCCTGTCAGGGAGCTGTGGAGAACAATGAGGTCTCCCCTGAGCCTTCTCCAGATAAACACCCCCAGATCCCTCAGTTCCTCCTATAGGATATTTTCCAGATCCTTCCCCAGCTCTGTTGCCCTTCTTTGGCCATAGGCTGCTCAATTTTGCTGTTTACAAAAGTGGTCTGGTTTTCCCTTTTTTTCTTTAGTGTTGATTTCTGTAAGACTGACTTCAGATGGAAAAAAGGCCCAAAAAGAGGAAATATTTCCAGTCAGACAGATATTAATAGCACTTCTCAGCCCAAGAACATGCTAAACTGGTTGTAGCAACTCCTTTGAGTCATCAGGTTATTCTCCCAATGAGATATTTGTTTAGACTTCCATCCTTTCTCTACTTTCTTATCAAGTCAAGAAATGACTCCACAAGGAAACAAAGTGAGAACAATGCTGGACAGACACTGAGTATTTATACTCAGCAGGATGTGGGCTGGTAAGGCTCGAGGCAAACTGATGCTCTGTTGAAATATGCTTTCTATCAAAATAACACAGGAATTTATTTAGTTTTATGTCACCCTTTTCCATTTTTAGGTCAGAAATGATAATCATGGAATCATAGAATGTTTTGGGTAGGAAGGGACATTAAGGACCATCCAGTTCCAACACCCAGCCATGGGCAGGGACAGCTTCCACTAGACCAGGTTAATCAGAGCCACATCCAGGCTGGCCTTAGAGACCTCCAGGGGTTGGTAGTCCACAAATGGGATTCAGTGAAACAAATGAAAAATGGGATTTCTCATGTACTTTGAGTGGTGTCACAGGTGATGACAGACTATGATGGCAGGACCTATCCCTGGGGCAGTCTTGTCCTTATTTCATGCTTGGGAAGTACCTGGTGTCCTCTGAGCTGTAGTATCTGGCTGGCTCTGGCCAAAATCCTGCCCAAGAGCGCAGTGAGAACCAGGCAGTGTTTGCACAGTCAGCACAGGACAGCCTGGCACTCCACCTCACTCCCTGCTCCTGTTTTATTTACCAGTGGAGATGTGGCCACTGAGCCCTATCTAACAACCATTTAAGTTGGCTGCAATCATTCTGCTCACTCTGATGCAACTTTGATTACATTAAGCAAATTGGAAAAAGGCCAGGTGGAATAGAAAACACGCTTACTCTTGTTTTGAGAAAGAGATTAACCTACATAAGAACATCTCCCATGAATATTATCAGCATCTAACCTCACCTCTCCTATCACAGGGCGCAGGAATTTTGCCTCAGGGATTTTGGCATTGTTTTCACTACCTTTAGCTGTCCTAAACTTACCTTTTAGAAGGTTATCCAAGGAGTGGACTGAGAGACAACAGAGTAAAATGACCACAACCCTTCCCAATGTATTCCAATGCTCATACCAGCCACAGCAACCTTTGGCCTTGGAGAAGCTCTAAAAATTAAACAATTTTAAGCACTCTAACATTCAAGGTCACTGTTTCCAGATTTCATTGCACCTTCCTGGAATTAGCAAAGTTTTTCCTTAAGTGTATACTTATTTCATGGTAAAATCATTCTTGAAAGCTAAACATTGTCTATGATAGGCAAAATAGATCCTGCTCTTTAACTTATTCACAGTGAGCTGCATTTTTTTAACATTTTTATCTGAGCTCCAATTTGCCACAATCTTTTTGGCACAGAGATTGACTGAGATGATCTCAGCCACGATCTCACTAGTGCTGATTGTAAACTACTGATTTTGATACACCCAGGAACAGTTCAAAAACAAAAGCTGTTCCTTCTGTCCCAGGTTTGAAGTGCAAACTTAGTGTAGATCAACAAAACCTTTTTATTGCAGAAGAAATCAGTAGAGAGACTTAAAGAGTCTGAGGGAGGTGATTCTGCTCCTCTGTCCTGTTCTGGTGACATCCCACCTGGAGTACTGCACCCATCTCTGGAGTCCTCAGTCCAAGAAAAACATGGACATGTTGGAGCAGTCCAGAGAAGAGCTTGTAGTGATAGACATGAAATAATGATTTTTAACTAAAAGATTCAGACTAGATATAAGGAAATATTTGTACAAGAATGGTGAAACACTGGGACATGCTGCCCAGAGAGATGGTGGATGCTCCATCCCTGGAGCTTTCAAGGTCGGGCTGGATGGGACTTTGAGCAGCCTGATCTGGTTGAAGCTGCCCTTGGTCATTGCAGGGTAGGACTAGATCACCCTGAAAGGTTCCTTCCAGTCCAAACCATCCTGTAATTCCATGATTTAATTTCTCATCTCTTTTAGAGCACTGAGAGCTTTTCAACCTTTGAGGTCCAGACCCTTTTGGGGCTGAAGGTGCTTTGCTGAACCCGGCACCTTCCAGCTTTGTTAGCAGTCATCACACATCAGATCAGGTGACTTCTCCTCCCTCCCCCTCTCTGTCAGACAACAGACATCTGAAACTCTACTTAGCATTCCCTCTGTTTTTTTCCGAGCCACAGCACACGTTGGTAAACAGTCCTTGGTGTTTGTAACCTGATCAGACACATGACAATTTTCAGTTGTCAGAACAAAAACGACAGCAGTTTTAACAAACACAGGATAACATAGCCTTACACCATCCCTATTTCCAGTGGGAAATGCACAGCATTCCCCATTAGTTCAAACAGTGAAGAGACCAAAAAAGAAGATGAAGTAGCAGGAGTAAAAAATCTAAAAAAAGCCGCCAAACCCAACAAAAACCCACTGCAAACAAGCAAAAATGTAGAGTGAGTTTTGTTTGGCCTCAGAATAATTATATATTGAATGAGTTGATTTCCAAAGCTCATGGACCCCTCTGCTTTGAAGGACTGGTTGAAAAAATTCTTCCCAGTTTGGGTATTATCCAGGGCATGCAAGAGAGAGAGAGAGGGGGCATTAATCCCACCTTAGGGTCATATACTACACTTACACTCCTGACACACCTGTCACAAGATAGCAACCTCTAATATGGAAAAGTAACAGAGAGAATATATTAATATATTTTTATATGCTTAATGAGGCCTAGCAGAAAAGAGAAACACAGGGCAGAAGCTGCAGACCATTAAACATTTGGAGGACTCAGAGGTCTGAAAAGAAATACAGGGAAATGAGAGAGACAGCTGATCAAAGGGCAAAACCCATCAATTGTTGAAGTGATCCTTTGGTCTCTGAAAGGTGAAACTGTACAAACAGATCAACTGATCAAAACATCATAAGTTTACCGTGCTTTTTTATAAAATACACCCATCAGGTGAATAAGTTTCTCATAAACTACCATGGTTTAATATAAATATTCAGGGAAGCAGTTATTAAAACTCAACATGAGTTTTGGGGGGTGGGGGCTTGTTTGCTTTTTTGTTTGTTTTTGTTTTTACAGAATCAGAGAACCATCAATGTTAGAAAAAACACTCACAATTATCCAGTCCCACCATCACCCCAGCACCACCATGGTCACCTCTAGACCATGTGCCAAAGCACCGCTTGAGAGAGACTTCACCTAGAAATGACCTCAATTATGAACAAGAGGATAAACTTTAAAGACTGACTGGCTTAAGTCATCCACTAGCCTAAGAGATTAATCTGAAATTTATGTGAATGTTTTGACATACAACTCCTGGGATCAAGGAGAAATTATAAGAAGAAATTCAACTACATAAAAAGAAAGAAAACCCCTCCCTCAGGAGCAACAGTGGTTTTCTTCATTCTATCGATATATCTAAATCCAGGTAACTAAAGAAATATCCCGTAAGAAACAGATCTCAATTATTTTTAAAAGGAGAAGAAGAAGCAACAGGACAGAAACTGACAATATTTTTCTGCGAAATATATTCTTCTTCTAGTGACAAATACAGATTTTTGAAATCAAAATGCTATGGGATCACAATCATAATGTTAGATTTTCCTCAAACTGAAGAATAAATAAACAAGGAATTTTAACATTGAACAAATTTAACTAATCATTAATCTAAAAACTTCAATATTGAAGACTTTGCAAATGAAAGAAACAAAGCATCAAACTCTGTCCTGTATTGCTCACTATACCTTTCAAAGAATTGAAAAGTGTTCTGTTTTCTACCTGACTTAGTCTGAATTTTGCCAATGAAATAAAATTTTTAAAAGCACTTGTTTAATGACCCTCAATCTTTTCCAAGGTCAAATACCTACTATTCATACATTTAGATTGAGAAAGGGAGGATTTGCCAGCCCTGTTCCTTGTGGGGAGACGGACCAGGAGAATTCTAAAGGTCCTTTACTCCATTAATGACTCTGGGAGTCTGTGAATAAAATTCCTGCCTCTTCAGAAATTGTTCCCAGCTATCTTAGTTGGGCATATGGTATCAATTACCATAATACTCCAGTTCTTTGCAATCTTTAATATATTTATTTTCACAATCCTTTTGAGAGGCAAGAAAGTCTATTATCCCTATTTTATAGATAGAGGGCTCAGGTATCAAAATTTAAATGGTTTCTGTTAAATATTTCTATTATATTCCTCATGCTCAGGGTTCCTTGGATGCTGAACATATGTGAACATTTGTGCACAAAATACCAAAAATATGATTAATTCCTCTTGGGTAATTTCATTTTCATAATTTCATACCTGATAACTGCAATAATTTCACAGGACTGGAAAGATTCATTTTGGGCATTTTAATTTAAACACCTGAAAAAAACTTAGAACTCACGTCAGGACAGCATCTTGTGATTTGAAAACCTACGCTGGACTCAGCCAAAGCCAAGTACTTAAATAAGCAGCATGATCATTTCAATGGCCTGGTAAATAACATTGGCAAGTTGTAGATTTTATTTCATAGATGTCACAGAGGTCTAAAATTTGCTGCTAACACTGGTTATCACTTTGGTATGAAATACAGGTTAGTAACGCTACTCAGAGGGAGGAAATGAAGTATGAGTGTCTTTAGCCAGAGAATCAATGAAACATAGAAGTTAAGACAGTTCCTTAAGAGTTCCAGTCACAAGGCTCATGTAAATAATTCAAGAAGAGCTCCCCGGGTTTGTGATCCCAAAAGAATATCAGCAGGTTAGCAAACCAATCCAAAGCAATAGTGAAAGAAAAAAAAAACAAAGATAAAATATCTTAAAACTTTATCAAACAAAACATACTTAAACGCAATCACCTACTTCTGAAGTTGTGAGAGACTCAAGGCCAACAAAGCCCAGGACATTTCTTCTTGGAAAGAGTGGTCAGACCTTTGAAGGTGCTGGTCAGGGAGGTTTGGAGTGCCCATCCCTGGAGGCGTCAAGGAAGGGCTGGAGGTGGCACTCAGAGCTCTGGGCTGGGGACAAGGTGGGCATTGGGCACAGCTGGGACTCCATGGGCTGGGAGGGCTTTTCCAACCTCAGGGATTCTGGGATTCGGATTCTGTGATTTAACTACAGATATTTTGCATAGTTCTAGCAGTAGAAGCACATTTCACTTTAACACTCAGAGTATCTAAACTTTTACTGCAAATACATCATAAAAACAATGAAGTGGGAAATGTAAATGTGGACAGGTCAGCAGGGGAGATGATCTACATTGAGCCTCAACAAGCTCGGCAATATTTTCTCCTTTGGACTTACTCAAATCTTAATCACAACCTCTCACTATGTTTATATCCCCAGGAGCAATATTATTTTGCTTTAGCATACTCTTCTCTCTTTGTGGCAGATTGTTTTAAAAATATTTTAAAGGAGACACTCAGCATGCTGCTAAGATTCTTTCCATCAAAGGTGGAACAACAGAGTTCTCCACAGAAAGGGTTCAGTCCATTTCGTGTTCAATCTCCTGAGTAGTGTGAATTTATTAACAGCTTTGAAGTGGTAAAAAATGTGATGTGTGCGTGTGTGTGTGTGTACAGATGATCCAAACAGTACAAAAACCAGCCAGGAAATCAATAAAGTAGCTTTTTAACAAATGCATTTCCAGCCGATCAAAAGAATCGCCTAACGGCTACATATGGCTGATCTAACACTCATTACATTATCATTTCAAGGAAACATCCTTTGCAGCTGAAAGGTGAAGTCTTTCTGTAATGAGCTCCTTCTGAGTCAGCAACAAGGCCCCTTTTTATGGCGCTGAGACAAAATAAATATGTGACAAACACTGGGGAGGAATTATTCTCTGCAAACAAATGTTTCTCTGCATGCAAGGGGCTCTGGCTTGGGTTGAGTTTGCTGCTTGGAAGTGAGAAAACCTAAAGAGAAGGGGGTCTTTCACATAGGACCTTTTCATTGAAAGAGATTTAATTAATTAGTGGTGGCCCATGATGGATGATGTAGTGGGTGGACCTTGGCTGGATGGCACACACCCACCAAATCCTTTCTATCACTCCTCTCCATTTGCACGTCAAGGGAGAGAAAATACAACAAAGGTTCATGAGTTGAGATGAGGACAGAGAGAGATCACTCACCAAATACCAGCACGGGTAACAGACTCAGCTTAGGGATATTAATTGTATTTTTTACCAACAAAATCAGAGCAGGATAATAAGAAGTGGAATAAACCCTTGAAAACACTTTTATCCCTTTCTTCCCTCCTTCCAAGCTCTACCTCCTCCCTCACAGCAGTGCGGGAAAACGGGGAATGGGTATTATGGACAGCTCATCACACATTGTTCCTGCCACTGCTCAGTGCTCTCCACTATATTACTCAAAGATTCTCTTAAAGTTAAACCACTTCTTAAAAGTTCCTGCTAAGGAAACAAGCACCTATTACAAATAACCACAACATGTTCAAAGTTTTCTGGGAATTGGCCTTTTTTTTTTCCAAGAAATGACAGTGGCTTGAGGCCACCACATTGCCTCATAGTTCATTCTCAAGTAGCAAGGAAATTCAATATCCTCCAGCTGTCTTTGGGTTACACAATCAAATTACACTTTCAAAGGAAAGTGCTGGTTTCAAAAAGTATCGCTGCCTCTAAATTTGTCAGTTCAAATCACCTGCAGCCATTACCAAAATTTGTGCAATTGTGGTAACCACAGAGCATGATATGGGAGACAAAATATTTTTCCATGGCATTCATTAGGGGATTACTGATAAAGTTATTGATGTAAACTCGGGCAGGCTGAGGCTGACTACTCTGTTTTCCATAGCACCTTTTTCTCAGCAGAAATGTGGTTTTCCATAAAAATTTTATTGCCACAAGAACGTTCCCACAGGGGCCAGAAAGAGAATCAAGAAATCTTGTCCCTCAAAATGCTTCAAGGGGAGTCAGGAGAGCCCTTCTTCATGAAGGGAATCATGACCCCTCAGAACTAAGCACAAAACCAGGATTCACCTCTTCTGATATTCCATGTCTTCACTGTTTATATCTGAAGCTCTTCAGTCCAGCCTTGCTTGACACCAGATGGATAAACAAACACAATTTTAGGGAATGATTTCTCTAACCAAACTGAAAGGTCTCACTCTTTAAAAGAAAAACCACATCTTAGAAATGTCTGTCTCTCTTGTCTGGTGATGAGAAGATAAGATGTCTCAGGAACAGGCATTTACCACGTAGATGTTTGTGTGTGATGGGCTAAATCCCACCCCGACAGTCCCGAGAGGGATCCTGCTTTGCAGACTGCAGCTTTTTGGTGACATCTGCACACCAACTCCTGCCACTCTCTGTGTGATTTAACACCTTCAAAAGGGAAAGGAAATAGCAGCCTTCCCAGAGAATTCACAAATCAGCAGAAAAGATGAAATCTCTTTAAAGTTGGGACATTTTCCCTTCCCTTTTCTCTCTGAAAACTGACTTTTTCACAAGCACAGCTCTCCACTCCAAACTTCCCATCAGTGTCCATTAGGAACTGGATACCATTTTCTGCTCTAGGACTGCCAACCTTCATATTTTTGTTGAAATTTTGACATAACAGGCCAGCCTTTTTTCCCATCATCCCTTTTAAACTTTTCTTACTCCTTTTTCTTTTTTTTTTTTTTTTTTTCCTTTTTTTTCCTTTTTACCATCAGCCTTCAGCTGTCTCAAAGGGTTTCAGAGGATGCTGGAGGAAGAACATACTACCAAAAAAAAAATGTGGAGAGAGGTAGAGGAAGGAGAAAAAAAAGAGTTTATAATGTCCTTAAGGCACAAGGCTGTCCCTTTACCTTTCCCTGGGGCACTGGAACACTTCTGTTGCTTTAACCAGATGTGGACTGCAAAAATTAAGGTAAAAAACCCCCAAAGTATGTAGCTGGAAATTTCCTCAGACTCATAACAGGAAATTAATGTTGGGCCTCAAATTGTGCATGGAGTTTGTTGCGGATCACAAGAAACTGAGGAAGATCCTTTGGCAACGTGATGTTTTGTTGGAAAATAGACTCAAAAATAAAGAAAAGAGAAAATGTTTCACTTCCAATACTTGCAGTCAGAGGGACAACCACTAAGACAATGCAGGCTCTGCATTTCTCTTCTATATTTTATCTCATTTTTGATATTTTTGAGTGACAAATGTATCTACCTCCCAAATCCCCAGTTCAGGTTATTCTAAATGAAGTACTGAAAATTGTAATTTAGGTGCTACAATCTGCAAGGCTGGTAACTTTTCCATAAAGCTGATGACACTTTATGTAAAAGTTTATGCCCTTGCTTCCAGTATGAGATGCTGAAGCAAACTTTTGTTACCTTCATTTTAGTCTTGTCTTTCTACAAAGACAATTGTGCCTTTTAATATTTTGTGATTTATAGCTTGGCCCTGCAATGGCAAAATATCTCAGCGATTTTTATTTCCTGACCTGTCCCCAAGGCATTTGAATATGCAGGAATTTTTACACTCTCATTTTCTTCTACAGATGGCAGCTAAAATTAAAATATTAACAACTGAGTGAAATAACCAAAACCTTTACCATTTGACTCTCCAACTCCACCCTTCCCAGAAGCATAGCTAATTTATATGATAATTAAAAAGAAATTGCAAAATTTTGAGGTTGCCTGAAAAAGTCTCTGAGGTGAAAATATTGGCTAATACAATTTTTTGCAAGGATGGGAACAATAATTGTCTATTTTAACACACGTTGGTGAGATTGCAATGGAGCTTTCTGTGGTTTTGGCAACTTAAAATATATGGATGTGGTAAAGTATTCAATGTATAGCATAGTAAAGAAATTCTAAATATACAAATTACACTGTGCAGTTTGAATGGTGAGATAAGTCTTTGATAAACACTGACTTCTAAAGAAAAACGTGAGTGCCGTATGAAATAAATATCTAATGAAGGACACATTGTTCTCAGCCTGACTTTTCTCCTCTAATGTGGTTTTTTTTCAGGGGATGGACTTTTTAAAATTATTATTCAAAGTTATAAACCAATTGTCACACACTGAGTCACACTTTTTCCCTTCCAGGCAAGTTTCGGAGCTTTCTGAACACATCTGCTGTTGACAAACACTGGGAAAGGTAAAGCAAACAGGACTGAAAGGTCCTCTCTGCTGCTCCTGCTGCAAAGAGTGTTTGCTCTTCCCCCACTGACCAGCTGCCACCCTGCTGCATGCAGATGGCATCCCAGCTGCTGAGTGACCACCATAAAAGGGTCATTTTACACCCAGCCCAACAGGTTACAAGTTATCAGCACCACAGAAAATGCACTGCATCCTCCTGATCTAAAATAAGGGTCCTTGAAATGGCTCAGTATGAACTGAACAACAAATTCTTCCTATAAAAACTCTTGTGGTAAGTCCATATAAATTTGCCAGGACGCCACTGTGTTATCCTGAATTTTCAGCCTATACTGATTTTCTTGGGTTTTTGGTTTTGGTTTTGTTTGTTTGTTTGTTTGTTTGTTTTTTGTTTGTTTGTTTGGGGGTTTTTTGGGGTTTTTTGGGTTTTTTGTTTTGATTTTTTTGGTTTTGTTTTGTTTTGTTTTTGTTTTGTTTTTGTTTTTGTGTTTGTTTTTGTTTTAACTTTACTGAAGTATTTAAGCCGCATGTTGAAAGTATCTCTCCCTATGTGACTTGTATGCATCCACCATGTGATTTATTATTTATTATTAGAAACGTGGCCTTCAAGGCCAGGTTGGCTGGAGCTCTGAGCAACCTCACCAGTGGAAGGTTCCCTGCCCATGGCAGGGGGGTCGGAACTGGGTGATCTTCACAGCGTCTTCCAACCCAAACCCATTTATATGGTTTTATGGTTCTTGGCAATGGCAGCTGGGTGGCAAAACCATTGCATGTGATGCTTAAAGGTGCAACATCATGATCCGTGTGGGATCAAAATCAGTCTGAGGGAACAGAGGAGAGCAGAGAAGGAGCAGAACACTGATTTTCTTTCTGTGTTTTCAGGGATGCTACAAAGCCCATTTCAGTCTTCTCAATGCATGCACAGCAGAGGCAGCAGTGACATGAGCCCTCCTCAAAACACTTTTGTCTCCATCTTAATTTTAATTTCTTCCATTAAACTAAACAAAATTTAGGTGCCATTAGTTGCAAACTGGTGGTTCAAAATACTGTTTTGTCTTAACATATGAAATATGCCCTTTACTATAATGATTTTCTGTTTTACCTTGCAACAATAAGAAAATAAGCCCTGAAGGTTTTTGTAGAGAGAAATCACTTACAGTTTATTGGAATAAATAAGGAATATGAGAGTCTTTTCAAAAACAAGAGATGCCCAGAGATTTAGAGAATCACAAACAAGAAAAGCTGCAGAGATTTTGTAAATAGTTTGCTTAAAGACAGCATTTCCTTCTCCATTTCTGTACTAGTTAAAGCAATGAATAAAGATTAATATTTATGTACTGTATATATTTCATATTACTTTACATTATTTGGAAATAAAATTAATGCTCCATGTTCCACAAATCTGATTTGAACAAAGAAAAAATAATTCATCTACAACAAATGAATAATTTCTTCAAAGGAAAATTTAGAGTTTAGAAAGGTGATAGGAGCCAAGCTATAAAAATTACAGTCTCAAAATCAAAGCTATTTAATCTTGCCTTCATATAGACCTATAAAAAGTAAATACCACCAAAATTTGAACCTCAGAGCAGGTTGTTTTGACCTTCCAGGTTGTTCCTTTGTGCATGAATGGTGTTGCTCCCACCAACACCTGCTCACCCCCTTTTCCAATATGACCCCACCAAGCACACGGATTAGCAAAAGTAAATTTGCAATCTGCACTATTTCTGGAAGAGTTTTGTGCAGACTCTGTCTCCAGTGCACATAGGTATAAGTGCTTGATAAACACACCCACAGCTGCCACCAGCTCAGAGTGCACAAACAGAGCAGTTTTTGAGTATTTTACCGTTGCCTAAGCAGCCAGTGTAGCACCGCTGAAGCTGACAGTGCTCAAAGCTGCCCTCGTTGCTGCTCGGAATTAGACACCACGTGAGGCTCATTTAGAGCACTTTCCTCTCAGACTTGCAGCTGCCAGAGCAAGGCAGGTGTGATGTGGTAAGGTGGCTACGACATCTGAAGTGTCACCTTCTGCCAACAGCTGGGGCCCTTCGGTTTTGCCTTAGATACTGCAGGTTCGTGGCTCTGAGCTGGGGGAATCTGGCCACTGAGAATTGTGTTCTATAATTTCTTGGTTGTCATGTCACCATCAGCCAGTGCTTCATCTGTATCCTCAAAAATCAGGTTTAGAGGTGAGAGTTTCAGAGGTGTTTCCAACAGGGGCTTCATCAATCAGGAGAAATTTGGGGCAGCGTGATTTATAGTCCCACTCTGTGGAGCAAGAGGAGGAATATTTATCTCTGCCCCTCCAGTGAGGATGACAATGGGGAGGAGGAAGGTGGCAACGTCTTCTGCCAAGACAGAATAACAACTGCACAAGTTACACAAACCAGGCAAGGTTATAGTTTCAGGTGATTCTCACACCAAGTTGGGCTCAGAACTAATGACAGAAACCAAGAATGTTTTACTGCCAACAGAATGGTTCAGCATATGGAGATTTCTGCTGCTGTCTCAGCTATGCTGCAGTGACCTATATATGGCCTCTTCATTTGTGTGCAATCAAATACATTAGATGGTGGATGAAAGAGTAAAAAAAAAAAAAAATCTACTTTATGTTCAAAATATTTATTTAAAATAAAGTATTTCCTTAAATTAGAAGTGTCGGGGCTGCTGTGCCCAGCTCTGGCTCCTCAGCACAGCAGGGCCAGGGAGCTCCTGGAGCGGGGCCAGCGGAGGCTGCGGGGCTCAGGAAGGGCCTGGAGCATCTCGGTGCCCAGGAAAGGCTGAGGGAGCTGGGGCTGTTCAGCCTGGAGAGGGGACACAGCTGCGAGGGGCCCTGAGCCCTGGCTGTCCCTGGCTGTCCCTGGGCGCAGGGAGGGCTCAGGGCAGGGCCCAGGCTCTGCTCCAGGGCCCAGCAATGGCACCAGAGGGACGGGCAGGGACTGAGCCCAGCAATTCCCCTGCACAGGAGGCACAACTTCTGCCCTGGGCAGGGACTGAGCTGGAACAGAGACCAGAGAGGCTGTGGAGTCTCCTCCCTGGGGATATTCCAGAGCCATCTGGACACAACCCTGTACCCTGTGCCCTGGGATGGCCCTGCTGGGGCTGGGAGGGGGCACCAGAAGATCTACAGTGGTTCCTTCCAGCCTGACCCATCCTGTGATAATGTAAAAGAAAGCAAAAATAAACCTCTTTTCTTTCCTCTTCCCAGCTTGCTTATCAAACCATGGCCAGGTAGGAATTACTGATTTTGTCACGCTGCTTCTGATCAGGATGCAAAAAAAAATCCCAACAGGCAGATTCCAGAGAAATTAGCCCTGCATATACAATCCATTTGGTTCTGCAACAAAAGACTGATTTAAAACAGTAGGCGTGAAAGGCTGTCCAAAGATTCTTGTTACACAACTGCTTTCAAGCCTCTGACACAACAATGCACTATAATGGCCTGGCATTATTTGTTTAATTATTTTGCTCTGGGTCCCTGCTGGGCCTAAATTCATCTTCGCCTTAGTTCCTGTGCCCTACAAAGCATCCACAGCAGCCACTTATCTGCAGCAATCCAGCTCAGAGTTTTTCTGGATTTTATGGCAGCACTGCTTCAGATTAACTGCTCCCTATTCTTCTATGAGCCAGTTAATCACTGTACTGCTTGTTCTATTACTGGGTAATCAAAAAATTAACAGCAATCATCCTATAATGGCAATTCTGTGGCATTACATTAGTCAACTTCCTCTGTCCTGAGCTGCTCTTACACAAATTACTCCTTTTTTAATAATTTAATCTATTTTTTTATACTCTGAAGTATCTCTCACATTTTGATCCTGACCTATAATGATTAGTTCAGGTAAATTATTTTCATAGCTATTCACAAAAAAAAAAAAAATCTTCTCATATTCAAAGGGGTTTCTTCTACCAAGACAATTTCATTCCCATTAAAACTTTGTTTTGGGCACCCAGGTGCTTCTTTTGGTAATTGATTTTTTGGTAACTAAGCATATTTGCTTTCCTCAAAATTCTCTCAAGCACTCTTCAAGCAGTAATATGGAGGTTACTTCAGTAAAGCTTCTCGTGGACACAGTTAATTCAGCAGTGACAAATGTCCTATAGCAAACAAGAGACTTGACATCAGTATTTCTAAACGGTTGCAGCTAATTATATGACAGGCCCTAATTAGAACAACACCATGACCTTCTGTGTGTAGATGCTCACAGAACTACAATTGAATTTCAAGAAGCCTGATGGCACAAAAACTTCCTTCCATATCATACAGGCACACTCCACATCCCTTGGGATGTCTCAAATTTTATGCTGAAGTGAAGTCATATGTTATGCTAATAAGAGGGTGACAGATTGTTTTTTTTTTTTTTTTTAGACATCACTCAATTGAGCAGTTGCTGGCTCCAGAGCTTTTCACAACACACATGAACAAAAAAGTCATGGCTGACTTTCCCATCATCAGGCAAACAACCAAAATCCAGTAACCCAATAGGTGATTGGCGAATGCCAAATCACAGAACCATAGAAAGGTTTGGCTTGGAAGGGACCTCAAAGCCCATCCAGTGCCACCCCTGCCATGGCAGGGACACCTCCCACTGTCCCAGGCTGCTCCCAGCCCCAGTGTCCAACCTGGCCTTGGGCACTGCCAGGGATCCCGGGGCAGCCACAGCAAATCTGGGCACCTTTCTCTGCCGGGCCCTCCCCACCCTCACAGAGAACAATTTCTTCCTAAAATCTGACTTTATTTTCCGTTCTTTCAGTCTGAAGCCATTCCCCCTTGTCCTGTCACTCCAGTTCCTGATGCAGAGCCCCTCTCTGGCTTCTCTGTAGCCCCTTCAGACACTGGAAGGTTCTGTGAGGTGTCCACACAACCTTCTCTTCTCCAGGCTGGGCCTGGAACAGATTCAGAGGGTTCAGGAAATAGGGGATTTCAGGTCCTCTACCAAACACTAGAAAACAACCTAATATCCTAAAGTAAGCACACGTATCTGACCACCTTGTTCTTGATGCTCTTCCCATTTTAAAAGGAAGGAATGAGGACGGCAGGCAACTCAAATGCACCTATGACATTTAGATGTACCCCAAAATAAGAGGAAGAGCTTCAGTTGAGTGCAGAATATGCTAAAATCACTCATCAAAGGTGCAACTCAAAAGTTAAAATCTCTGCTAGTCAGCCCCTTAAAAATGCAAATCACTAACAACCCCACAGAAGTTATTGAAGGTAGCAATGATTATTGGTTATTCTCCTCTACTGTTTCATCTTGTTTAGAAGCTGTTTTGTGCCATTTGTTAAAAAAATTAATTGCATCAGAGAACATAGTTTTTCACATTTTTATTATGCTTTTTTCGTATTTTTTGTAGATTAAGTAATCAAAGCATCCAGTCAACATGAATCTGAATTGTTTTAATCTCACTTAAATATTTTCATGTCTCTATTAGCAGAAATAAAGAACAGTTGCTTGACATGACATAGTTATGTGACTGAGCATTTCAAGACAGACATCTTGGAAACTTGAAGAAAAGAATGGACTTTAAGAAAAACCTTTCTGTGCTGTTCATTTTCATTGTGAATAACCTTAAGCCACCCTAAACTGAAGCAAATATGCTTTAATTCTTGTCAAACGTGACTGCTTTACTACTCAGAGTCTCTTGTTAAAGATGCAGAGTAGATGAAAGAGTTTGCAAATGTTATTAAAGGTGAAGTTGAATTGAAGAATGAAGACTCCAGTGCAGGGAGGCACTTAATCATGTGCTGAGGGTCTGCAGCGGATGTGAATCCTTCCCTAAGTCTGATTCTATGTCCTGAACAGCAGCGCTTCTATTTTTTTTCTATTTAAATTGTATGAGAATTCCATGCAGAGAGAGAACACAAACCCTGCTGTATACCTGACAGCCATTTTCAAATTGCATTTAATGATATGACAAATGGTGTGTAATATCTGTGAGAATGATTTTAAAGGGTTTGCTCAGTAATCCCATTATCTTGATTAGCCTGCTATGATAAGCATCTTTTAAAAATCTTATTTGCTTCTGGATTTTCCTTTGTAGTTTCATTGCACTTTGAATTGGATTGCATGCATCATCTTTCTGCCACAGCCTCCTATTTTATTCCAGCAATTTTGGATGTTATTGCCCCCTTGCCATCCCCAGATGTGCACTTGCAGATTTCACTGCCTTGTTGGATGTGCTTTCCCCTAGGTCAGTGCTGCATTAAGACAGAGTCACTGCAGGAAACAAATGGACACATTTGAGCTCTTCAAGCCTTAGAAAAAATGTGTTCTGCCTAGGGTTGTGCAAAAACAAAACAAAATTAAGAGGTATCCTGGTGGTATTACTCTCTAAGGATAGAGACTCTAAATCCCCCAAGTAAGGAGCAGTCTCTGTTGTAACCAAGTAATGCACAACCACGTAACGTTTTGTACCACACCCCTGAGGAATCATGGAATCACAGAGGACCTGGAGACCTTACAAGCTTTCCTCTGCAGGATTCTGACAGGAGCAGGTACGTGCAGACTGAAGAATTTATAGTGACAGAAAAAAACCCTAGAGTTTCAGCACAGACGTTATTTCAGCAGCATGGTCAGCAGTACCTTCATAAGATGACCTGGAAAACTATTTGATTCCTTCTGAGGGCACCAGGAATGGGATGACCTCCCTAAAAATGGACAGGCACACATCTGTGAGCACAGCTGCTCCAGAAGGCAGGATCCATGGAAAAGATTGGCACTCATGAATTGCTGGGTGTCCAGGGCAGGGAGCAGGAACAGGACAAAAATACCAACTTATATCAGCTGGTGGAAATGCACCGTGAGACTGCTTATAATATCCTAGAATATCCTGCTTTGCAAGGAACCCATAAGGGTAATCACAGGCCAGCCCCTGGCCTCGCACAGGAGACCCCGAGAATCCCTTTGTGTGCCAAAAAACGTTGGCCAGGCATTCTTGTAAGCCAGTAAATAACTCGCCCAAAAAACCCTCATGAATGAGGACCCTGAGCAGGCATTCAGAGGTCTGCTGGGGACACAGCACTGTGAGGTATGATTGGTATGGAAGAAACTACAAGGGAAATGTTGGGGGAGGCAGAGGAGAGAAATCACCCCAGGGAGCACTCTCAGAAACTCTCAAGCTGCCATGCCTGTGGTTATTTAGGGTGTCACACACGAGGGAAATCTGCATCACATACAGAAAGCAAACCTTTGGCATCTTCTTATCTACCTAGAAGGCCAGTTGTGTGATTTTATCGTAGATTCTGAGACATTAAAATGTGGAGGAAATATATGGGAATGCCAGAGTAACTCTCTGGGAGTAATCAGTCCCAGTAGAGATTCAATCAGAGAGAAGTTTTTCAGCTCAGTTCAGTTCTGCTGAGAGAAGTGAACACCAACCCTTTGCAAAACTGGGTGGCTGCTCTTCAGTGCCGAGTTCTTCTGGGACATTTAGTTCAGAGAACCCTCTGAGTTTTCAGGGGAGGACCACTACATACTTCGCAATATTAGTTTCTCATTTAAAACGAGTTTACCAAAAGTGGAAACATTAAAAAAGGAAAAAAAGCAAAATTAGAAATCACCTACAGATGTGCTGGTGCCAGAGCAGTCTGCCCTGAAAACCCCTCTAGTTCTGGTACATAAATATCACCACACAGCCTCGGAGAGCTCGGAAAGATGATATTTCTATGTTACACCACAACTTCCCATGAGTGGTTTGCATTAAAACCAAGTCAGCAGCAAAGACAGGGATGACCTTTCGACTACAACCACTGCTCCCCTCACAAGTGATTTCTCTAGAGCTACATTTCCCTGCTTTATCTTAGCAGATGATACTCTTGCTACTGCCAATGCTACTCTAAAATTCCTTTTATCTATTTTTGAGCTGTTATGTGCCTAATAATTATAATCTAAATGTGCTTTCATACCTACTGGGCAATTCTTGTTTTTTCTCTCTTCATAATAAATTACTCATATTAAATTACAAACAGCAGCCTGAGGCTGTAGAGTTGATACCCAGAGGCTATTAAAAACTTTCAGCTTCATGTCTGACAACTGGGGAGTTAAACAAACATCCTCACATATGTTACAGTTACAATAAAAGCTATAATTATCTTTGTATTATAAAGGATGTTAACTACCCCACAAATTTATTTTTCTTAAAATTTTATGAGGATGCAAAGCTACATTTTACAGCTTTTACTTTTTGTTTTCATTACTTTATGATTTGTAACACCATCTCACAAGCCTGAAATTAAAAAAAAAATATTTTGGTTTTTTACATTGGCAAAGGAATATTCATTGCCTCTAAATTCCTCACTCTTCCTCAGTTTCCAATAGTGCTAAAGAACTTCAATAAGTTATTTTCAAGGCTTTCTTGTTAGTGGATGATACCATAGACTTCTACTATCATTTTTGTTTTTACTATTTCATAATGTTTTATTTAAGCAGTGCGAGGAACCTGAGGTTGCATACAAATTTAAATCTGATTTATTTTTTTCTCATTCCCAAGTGATCGAGAATCTCTTCAAGTTGGAACAAAAATAAACACATTACAAATGGTCTTAAACATCAGGCAAGCTAATGGGCGTAAAAATGTCTGTTATTAAAATAAATGCAACTTTCTTGGGCAAACAAAACTGCAGCCTATAAATAGATTAACCCTGACAAATTAAGCAGGTGCAGGAAAGCTCTGGAGCCTGTGATGTAGCACCTGAAAGCAAGAAAGGACCCATGTGATGGAGATAAGACAATTGTTTCATGCTTCCAAGGACCCTTAAAGAGCTGTTTGATTTGAAACCGACTGAGATGATTAAAAAGCACCTACCAGCCCTTTTTATCCTTATTTTCATGGGAATATAGAAATAAAATGGCACAACATGGTGTTCAATAGAAACGCAGATTAAAGTGATGGTGTTTCTGTGCAAAAAGCATTTTGTCTTTATTTATCCACAGTGCCCCATCTTATCAATTCACCAAAGTGTTTGAACACCTTTTTATTAAAAAATAACATCTGTGAGGTACATCTATTTTGGCTTGGTATTGGATATTTACACTGCTCTGCTGGACATTTAGACTGTAAATATTGGATGTTTACATTGCAAGCACAAAAATAGACCCTGAAAATATTAGAAAATGTGGATTTTTTGTTCCTTGTCTGAAAGAACAGCTGTTCTCCGAGCCAACACTACACAGGGACCTGAAAATCTGAGAGAAAAAATATCTCTCCTCTGTGACTTAATTTTTATATCAATTGCTAGGAGGAAGGGGAGGAAGGGGGAAAGAGAAAACAACATGGGAGAGAATGATGGTTTAGATAGACAATAAAAATAAAGACTTTTACACAAATAGTCCTTATAGTAAGAAAGTAAATTAGCTAAATATGGTGGAGATTATATATCTACATAATGTTCACATTCTTCCTGACATTCTGCAGAGACGTGGGCATTCTATTCTAGGTAAAATATCACAAACAAAGGACACAAGGTCTGAAATACCAAGTGGAAAAGAAACAATATTTGGAAGAAAAACATGTGTGGTAAAAATAAGTTGCTGTGAGTTATTTTGGCAGAAAAACTTGATTTTTCCCTGTTTTTCTGTAGGAAGCAAATGAACCTACAGTATTTACAATACAAGCTATTCTTATGAAATAAAGGATTCTTAAAATGAGAATAACGCAATTTCAATCCATTAGATGAAGAGAGAAAAATAAAAATACATGTGGTCAGTAGGAAAAGGGGGTATTTTTTCCCTTAATATTTCCCTAATAGATTATTCCAAACATGTTCAGCTGCTTTCAAGAAATCTAGGTGACTCTAGAAAGATTATGCAAATAATTATTCCATTCCACTTCTTTTTTTGGTGAAGTATCTCCACCATTTTTAACGTAGCAAAGGCCCAGCAGCCCATATCTCTACCACACAGCTGGCAAGCATAGCTAAAGGATTATGCATAATATGCATGTGAGCCCATGAAGCAAATGCATTTATTCAGGGCTGAAAAGAAGTAGGAAAGCTTCAGTTCCCAAGCCACAGAGAAAAATGGCTTAAATAAATTTCTATTTCTCTTCCATCCTTTTCCTCAAATCCCAACCCCCTGCCACCTGCACCTCCATTTTCATGGCAAGGTTAAAAGCATCACCAAACCCACCCTGCTCCCAGCCAAGCCAGTGCAGACTTGAAAACGCTTTTTTTTTTTTTTTTTTTTTTTCTTTTTTTTTTTTTTTTTTNTTTTCCTTTTTTTTTTTTTAAATTGTGGATTCTGGATGTTTTTTTTTCTTAAAACTAGATGGATATACAGAATCCTTTCTTCCTTCCTCCTCCTTAGGTAAGCATTTGTCACTGACGTTAGTGAGAGTTGTAGGCTCCCCTCAAGACAAGGCTGCTGTGGATACTGGCAGGTGTGAATGCATGAGAATAATTAATTCTCCTCAGACTTATTCCTGGGCAAGAAAATGTGCAAATGCTCCTCTAAACCCAGGAGCTATATCTAAAGAAAAAAAAATAAAGAAACCAAACCCAGAATGGTGCTGTCTTTGATGATAGTTTATCCCAAACAATATTTTGCATCACTCACCACTGTTTTAAAAATATTATTCTCACAACTAGGGCAATCCTTTAAATATGGTGCCCAGACTTCTACTTTTATTACATTTAATTTCGTTTAAGTGTTTCTCTCCATTGCCGGAAGTCCTCAAGGAATGTGAATATGGGTGGGCACATTCCCCCTTGAATCTCACTTTGCTAACAGCTGGGTTTAAGAGTTCAGGACTGAAAGTTCTCCAAGGAATCCTGTGTTAAGGAATGACAGCTGGTTTTATTTTTTGTCATATTTTATACTGTTTGCATCCCCCATAGAGTTTAACTCACACCTTGTGCATCAGCAGTAACACCAGCTAGAAAAAAAAAGAGTTTTTATTTTAGGGGCAAATTGAAACGGAAGGTTTTGAACTGAATCGTTCATGTGCTGATAGCAATCAAGTCAAGATAACACGAAGCCTACACCCCTTCTCAGCTTCCAGGAGGGGTTTTGCCATCTGCAGTAAAATCCATGCTGCCACAACTGGAACACTGGGTATCCAAGAGGGCAAGGGACATCCTAACTGCTCTGACTTAATGCTGAGCTGATATAGCAGGAGATTTCCCCACCTAAACCAGTGCAGAGTTCACACAGAGAAATGAATGTCACCATCACACTTCTGCATCACATTTTTCTAGTGCCTTAGTTCATCATTTTCACCTGTGGCTTCACCCTGCTTCTCAAAACCAGTATCCTAAAAAGACAGCAAGTGATTCAAAGGCTGCCTACAAGAGCCTAGGACACCCAGCTTGTGCCCATTTGTGAGCCCCTAAAAGTCACCCTGTAGAAGTGTGGATCCCATGCTGTGAATGTGACTCTCCTGGCTAGTAAATCTGCCTTGCTGTCCTTCTCAGATCCCTCTGAGGCGTAATCCCAGAAACTGCTTAGCTGACAGCTCTGTTGTTCAGCTTTTTGAATCTCCCTCAGACTTCTTGCTCTTTTCATCTAGTTTAAGAAAAAATCATGGCCAATAGCAGTATCACCAGGCTCTTGAAAATGACCAAACTGGGTCCGTTCTCGGTTGTTCACCTCTCACACTGAACTGCCCACAAAGGAAATCAACCCACCTGGGACCATCTGGTGGATGAGAGGCTGGATCTGCCCTGTCCATGGGAGCAGGGACACAGAAACGCCCCTGTGCTGGGCTGATCCCCCAGCCTGGGCAGCAGGTGAGGGGGAATTGTGCCCCTGTGCCCCACTCAGGTGAGAGCCCACCTGCAGAGCTGCCCCAGCCCTGGGATCCCAGCACAGGGAGGGACCTGGAGCTGCTGCAGAGAGCCCAGAGGAGGCACCAGGATGAGCAGAGGGATGGAGCAGCTCTGCTGGGAGGAAAGGCTGGCACAGCTGGCATTGCTCAGCCTGCAGAGGAGAAGCTTTGGGCTGAGCTCAGGGTGGCCTTGCAGGGCCTGAAGGAGCCCCAGGAAAGCTGGAGAGAGACAATTCCCAAGGGCTGGAGGGACAGGACACAGGGAATGGCTTCCCAGTGCCAGAGGGCAGGGATGGATGGGATATTGGGCAGGAATTGTTCCCTGTGAGGGTGGGGAGGTCCTGGCCCAGGGGGCCCAGATTTGCTGTGGCTGCCCCTGGATCCCTGGCAGTGCCCAAGGCCAGGTTGGACACTGGGGCTTGGAGCAGCCTGGGACAGTGGGAGGTGTCCCTGCCCATGGCAGGGGGTTTGGAATCAGATGATCTTTACCATCCTCTGATTCTCTGATGACCCCAAAGCACCTGTGAAGGTGAAGGGATGGATTCACCCAACAGAGATGGCACACGAGATGTGCAACCACCTCTCTGTCACCTCAGGCACAGTGTGGCTCTAAGAGAGTCTGAGGAGGACAGAGAAAGGTGGCTCAGCTCTCTCTGTGCTAAAGAGCAGGCTGAAGCACCGACAGACCCTCATCTGACCCACTCAGACATAATCAGATAAAGAAAAAGGAGCACAAAGTGAAGCAAGTCTTACTAACTCGTGGCTGTCATAACCTTTGCTTCCTCACAGGAATTATTTCCCTTGACCTACCATCCACTTCAGAGCATTCGTTAACCTTCTTTAAATTAGAAATTATAATGTAGGCTTGGAAAAAATAAGGGGGGGGGGGAAGAGAGATGATAATCCCACTGAGACAAGCATCTCCAGCTGACAGAAGGAGACACTGATTCTGTCAGCCAAGGGTCTGACCTGTGACGCCAAAACTGAAAAGATGCTCTTACCAGGGGGGTTAATTCAGACAACTCTTTTAAAATGCAAATTTTCTGCTTTTTGCTTTTCTTGATTTCAAGCACAGCAAAGCAGGGGCTGTAATTAGAGAATGGGTAGTCGGCACTGTTCACCAGTTGTGCGTAAGCTTTAAACTAATAACTCAGCAATTAGAAGAAAAATGAGCAGTAATTACACACATTTTACTCACTGCTAGACAGATGGAACATTTTCTGCTCGTTATTGGCAAACTGTCACTGCGTTTATTTCATTTTTACTGTTTACTGTTTGTTGTAGTTTGATTAGGAATAATTACAGGCTAGGAAAAATAGGAAAGAAATGAACAGCCTTTTCATTTTTCCATCCTTAAAGTGATACAGCCATTTCTTCCCCAATTTTCTCCAAGATGAACATGCTCTCTGTTTAAAACTTCATTGAAATCAGGCTGCACCTTATGGGGCTTGGTGAGAAAAAGGAGTAAGGCAATGAAGGAAAGACCATCCTCTCCAGAATGGCTAATCAAAAACTGCTGGGGTCACAGGCAGCTTCCCTGATGGGCACTGCTCCATATTGCCAAGCTATTGCATAAATTGGTTCATATTTTTTGCAGCTACAAGGCTTTAGCCAAAAGCGGCATCTGAGCCAGATCCCAGCAGGGCAGGAGCTGCAGGGAACCATCAGTGCCCTTACCCCAGGTAAGCAGGGAAACACAAGAGGCAGGGCCGTCGTTTTTCCACCTCGCTGGAGCTTGCTTCCTAATCCCTTCCTACCTAATTCTGGATTTCTGAGCATTTATGTTGCACAAACTGTGCCTTACTCCCAGTCTGTGGGGACAATGTGAGGGAAGGGAGTAGGTGGCTGTCACCTGTGGTTAGACTGAGCTGCAGAGCAAAGTATCCAAAGGGAAACCAGGCGCTGGAGAGATTTCTAAATACTGAAGCTTTGAACCAGGGATAAAGACTTCCCGTTTTAATTCTACTCATGAGAAGGTTTTTCTAAGCTCCTACTTGAAATACATAAAGAAAAACACAGCAAAGTGTGCAGGTCAGAGCTTCATTTCTCCCCCAGCCCCAGCATCACTGAGATCCTTGCACTGCCCCTGCCTGTCCTGCACCAGACTCCTGGATATTCCTAACAATTATGGTTTTTATAGAGCACTGGATAGGGAAAAAGCAGTGTAAATGTTCCTATCAATACATCCTTCTGACATTACAGACTGAACAGATCTTGTGAGAAGGTGTGAGGGAGTGGGAGGTGAATCAAGCCTGCTTTGCCTGAGGAATCTGTTCAGTGATTCTGTAAGGTCTGAAGGCCAAGGTCTAAACAACCACTTACGTGAAAATTTCCCCTGCTTTGCTTCAAATATTTCCAGCACAATTTTATTTATCACCTTCTAACCGCCTCTTCCTTCTTTAACATTTAGGTTTTTTTAAAAAAATAAAGGGTCAGAGCAACAAACCTGAGGAAAAGAAAAAAAAGGATGATTAATTTTCCTGCAAATATCATGGCACTTGAATGTTGGGGATGGGGTACATCACTGATAAATTGATTTAAATTCACTGACACACATAACATGATACCACTTGAAAGAATAACGGTGCTAATGAACTCCTAAGCAAATCCAAACCAGTCCTGTTATGAAATGTGGCTGCAAACTTCACATGAAGGAGCAGTGGATAATCTCCCATTTATGTAATGCCTTTGAAAAGTTTCTTTACAGTAGCATCTTTAGGGCAACAAAATTTTGGCTTGACTCAGAAATCCTGTATTAGTCAGGTTGCAATGGACAACCTTACCATTGGGAAGGTTTTTCCAGTGCCAGCCCTTTTTGCCTGGCACAAAGCTGCCAGGCACTGTATCCACCTCTCCTTTCACAATTCATAGCCAATGGTTTTCTCAGCAACAGTAAATAAATATTCTCTGTGATGCCACAATTGAACATGAATGAGTTCATGGCATCTCATGAAGCAGCTTTTTCATGGTCTTAAACATACAGTAGCTCTGAAATGGGTTTCCTTGAAAAAAAAAAAAAAGGTTTGAATGCATATTATTTTTAAAACTTTTCTGAGTTTTTATTTCTGATGTTGGAACCAACGTGATCCAACAGAGCTGAGACACTACACCCAGTCAGGCTTCCGCCCAGCAAACAGCAACTGGAAATTGTCCTTGCAATATTATTCACTCCCTGAACACTTGGGAGCACCCTCCTGGCAACCACCATATACAACACCAAGGTCAGGGCACTCTTATTTTTGTATCTTAAATTCATAATAACTCATAATTCATAATAAGTCATCATTTCCATTTAGCTGTGCTCTAAAAGGAATAAAATAAAACCACTAGCAGTTTCACATTTCTCATTTTCTATAAAATTTAGAAAACAGCACTTTCCGCATGGTGACAGAAGAAAGAGAATTTCTGTCTCGTTCTGTGCTGTTAATGATATTTAATTACCCATGCTTAATTACACCTGGCACTCTCCATCTTTGGCTCCTAAGGATTTTCCTAGTTAGATGATTAATGTGCGTATAAGTGTGGAAAATTTCAAAGCTGGGGCTTAACCTTGGCACCAAAGCATGGCAAACTCAAGCATCTGCACACCTATAGCTTCCTTTGTTGGACTTTTTCAGTACAAAGGTACTTTGATAACACAGGTACATTCCACAGAGGGGTAAAAAGAACTGTCCTGTGACATTTGCTTGAATCTTTTTTTTTTCCCCCCTAATTAAGGTTTTGCACCAGGACACCAAGCAGAAGTACAGATTTTGGACATTCTTAATTTAATCTACACAGGGAGAGTTAGACAAAAATAACAATTTTTATAAATGTGCCGTAATAATTGAGTGCTGTAAATAGCATTCAATTAACCTAAAATAAGTCTGACAAACTTCCTACCTGGCAGAACCCAAAGGTACCTCTCACCTACTTTTTTTATGGATCATAACTCTCTAATTTCTAATCTGCTCCCATATGTAGTAGCTTTGTAAATGTAGATTCTCAGAGCATCAGAAATGTGCTTCATCTGGGTCTCCACAGGAGCCTGCATTATTAATTACATGTTATATAGCATTTGAATAGTATTCCTGAATGGCTTTCAGAGCAATTTTTAGAATATCCCACTTATGTCCTGGAGGATAAATGTGAGTATTAGAAGTCCATAAGGAGCAACCTGTTTTGACCAGAGGTTTTTTTTTTTTCCAAAGATGGTACAAGCAGGATGGAATTGTACATATATATATATGTGTGTGTGTGTGTGTGTGTGTATATATTTATAGTCAACAATAAGTCTTAGTAAAGGATTTTGCAACAATATCACTGGGTCACATAACAAAGTTGAAATTTTATTCTAGAATATAGATTTTGTTTTGGGTTGCAAGAGATTTGGGATGCTTAATGGTTGCATAAGATTATTGTCTGGGTTGCTTAAGAATAAATGAAATTTATGTTCTGGGGTTGCAATTCATCAAATGACCCAGAATAGTTTTATGGGGATCATAATTCCATTGTTTTGGAAGAAAAAGGTGCCTAAAACTACTTTGTTCTATTTCCATTCCATCTATACCTCGAGTCACAGAAGCCCACTGGCTAGAAAATAAATAAATGAATAAATAAGCAACAGATCAAACCAAGCTGATAAATAAACTCCTGAAAAATAACCAGCCTCTGTCTCTTTCCCTTACAAGAATTTCACAAATATCCAACGTATTTCAGCTTAAAAAAGTGAAAACACCCTCAATTTCACTTACTATAGAAGTTCCAATCACAGTTTACAGCTGCACCATCACAAACAGTGCTAAAAGTAAACAACCTCTGAGAAGACAAAACTGTTCCCTGGCAAATAGAATCAAAGAATCATTATTATTGGCAAAGACCTCCCAGCCCATGGAGTCCCAGCTGTGCCCGATGCCCACCTTGTCCCCAGCCCAGACCTCTGAGTGCCACCTCCAGCCCTTCCTGGGACACCTCCAGGGATGGGCACTCCAAAGCTCCCTCAATGAAGGAACATTTACAGAGCAGATTTACCTCAGCAGAAGCACAACACAATTAAATTTCTCTTCGCTCTTCCAAGCAAAATCCACATGGGCTTAGAGCAGGTATTTGTGACCCTGTTCCTGCTGACTGTGCTAGAACACCAACTTCTTTGCTGAGCAAACTAAACAAATTTTGACTCCAATATTAAAGCATATATTCCCTTTCCCACTTCTGACTCAGCTTGGGGTGAAATAATTTCTCAAGTTATTAAAGAGGCAGACACCAATGTAATTTCACTGCCAGCTTCTTTCTAACATCGATCCAAGGCAACTCCATTAATGGGTTGTTTTATTAATGTGCTTTGTCAACTTTACTAACCACTATATTCATGAGGACTCTTTTCCTCTCAAAATTCAAATGAAGTGAATGAGAAGAAGAACATCCCACAGTTACTTGTGCATTTTATAAACTAGGATGATTATTAAAAATCTTCTGGTAGACACAAAAGCTCAACTTTTCCTCAGCATTTTTCTGAGGACCACGGTACATCTGGATGGTGAGATTTGCTTAGTTTCATGCTCTTTACATGACTTGGGGATGAAAAATTGGACAGGAGTCAGCAATGTGCTCTTCCAGCCCAGAAAGCCAATTGTATCCTTGGCTACATCCAAAGCAGGGTGGCTTGCAGGTCAAGGGAGATGATTTTCCCCTTCCACTTCAGTCTGTACCCAGGTCTGGGGTCCCCAGAACAAGAATGGCATGAACCTGTTGGGTCGGGTCCAGAGGGGGACCACAAAAATGGTCAGAATGTTGGAGCACCTTTTATATGAAGAAAGGCAGAGATAGCTGGGGTGGCTCAGCCTGGAGAAGAGAATACTTTGGGGACACATCATTCCTTCTAAGACTGCAAGGTGCAGGAGGCTCATAGGAAACATGGAGATTTTCTACCAGGTGCAGTAGTGAGCAAGGAGCAATGATTTAAAACTGAAAGAGGGTAGATCTAGAGTGGACCTAAGGAAGAATTTTTTTTCTACTATAAGAGTGGTGGGACACTGAAAGAGATAATCCAGAGAAGCTGTGGCTGCCCCATCCCTGGAAGGGTTCAAGACCAGGTTGGATGGGACTTGGAGAAACCTGAGACAGAGAAAGGTGTCCCTACCCATGGCAGGGAGGCTGCAGCTTAATGGCCTCCTGCAACCCAACCAACATTTAATTATCATCAATATGAAAGTGCAGAAATCCTTCCAGAAGAAATTCATAAACTCCTTGGAGATCTGGATAAGGATTTGGAATGCCTTGCTCATTGAGGAAAATGTCATTCTGTTATATTTGTTTGATGCAGAGGGATTAAAGAAAGCTCTTTCCTCCCAGAACTGATAAATAATTGCTTGTGGTACAACAAGCCCTTCAGTTTTGTTTTACAGAAAAGAAGAGGGTCATTAATGATAATCTCAACTTTTAAAAATTTTGCTGATCATCCCAAATAACAGTCTCAATCCTGAATATTTCAACACACCGTTTAGAAGCTGGTTTGTGAAGGGCTTCCACAGCTTTCGACTCAGACTCTGTGGCACACATGTCTGCCGCAGTTCTTGTATTTAAAGAGTAGTTAATATCAGGAACACTGCTGGAAGCTGCCCTGGAAAGACAGCTGAGCTGAATCCTATTTGCCACTCCAGGTGAATAATCATAGAATCATGGAATGATTTGGGTTAGAGATGACCTTAAGGATCATCCAGTGCCACCCCCTGCCATGGGCAGGGACGCCTTGCACTGTCCCAGGCTGCTCCAAGCCCCAGTGTCCAACCTGGCCTTGGGCACTGCCAGGGGTGGGGCAGCCACAGCAAATCTGGGCAAATGCATCTTTTGTCTTTTGGGTTTTTTTTCCCTCAAGGAAGCCAACTCCTTTCATCTGAAGTGTGTATATGAATGAAGGGCAGCTATTAGCACAGAGTTCAATTAGCCCAGGGTTCAAGTGACCTCCTTGTGAATCAATAGCAGTGTTAAGATAAGAAAAATAGGATGAAATTATGACCCCATTGAAGTCAGAGGACATTTCCAACTTGCTTGCACCTCCAGACGCAGAAAAAAAAGACACACACACCTGCCCAGTGAGCTGATAGGACTTCCTTTCCCTCATGCCTTCACAGAAAATTTTTGTCTCTTACACTACGCACAGAAATTCTGGGTTTGCCTGTTCCCATCATCTTTTCCCTTGAGCACTGACTACTGCAGACCTTCCCTGGAGCTCAAGAGAGAATTTGAGGGGACAATTCTACTGCCTCACACCCACTTGGTACCTGACCAGTCCTACTGGCCCCAGGCCAATCACTCAGCACAGCTCCATCAGCGGGCTCCCGTTTGTATTAACAAAAGGAACAAAATTAAAATCTTTGCCAGCTTATTCCACAGCTTCTCTAGAAAATTCACATTTAGAAATGTGCAGTGTGAACTGAAGCCAAGGAGAAAAACAAACTCCAAAAAAAGTTTTACCAGGAGTATGTTACTGCTGAGGGAGAGGGAAGGTTAGCAAAGGAAAGCTGCCTTTTAACTCCAGCTTTTTCTATATGAGAAAAGTCTCTGGCAGAGCTGACAAATGGAAAACAAATTTTCACCAAGTATAACCACTTAATAGGCTTTCCTTCATAAAGCATTAATCTACTTGCTTGACCTTTTTTACACATTTTTCCCCCATTTTGTCTTCCACCTAGAGCTTTGGTAATGGTGAGGAACAAAGAGGTGCTAGCCAGTGATGAAGACAGCAGTGAATGTGTTTGCTTTAATGGCCTGCAAAAATTCTCCATGGGTAAATTCTGAAAAAGGCACAGGTTATACTAATAGGTGTCACATAAAAAGAATAGGAAGCAGGAAAAATTACTAAAGAAAAGATATAATTTTACCAGTAAGGTGGCTGGATGAAGGTGAACGTTAAACTGAACAGATGCTGCCTTGCCAGGTGATTCTTGTAACAGCTGCTCTAAACCAGACAGCATCAGAACAGCAAATATAAAGTTATTGATGTTACTAATTGTACTGTGTCACATTTTGCACCATTGTTCTGTCAGGTTCCCGAAGAAATTTCTGACAAATACACTACTTACACTTTTCAGCCAGCTAGTAGCATTTTAACATGCCATTCGCTTTGAAAAAAAAATGTCAAAATCTAAGGTATTTTGAAAAACTTGCTTCATTATGAACTGGTCCACTGTCACACACGAGCATTTCATTCCCCTGGCTGCTGCGAGAAAAGTAAAAGAAATAATTAGACACAGGAAAAAAATGTAGAACAGAGGCATTTTTCATTCCACTTATTAGTAGCTAGAACATTCCTGACAGGAGCAGACAGAGATCCCAAGGAGAAATCAGCCACAGGGTAGTGGCCAACATTTTCAGACACATCCTCCTACCTTGCACCTGAGAGACAGAGGCTGGCACCCAGCAAGGTTTTCAAAACAGCTGGAGGTCACAAATGCACTTGTGTCCCCTTTATTTAACTCCTTTCCTAAAGGTCAGAGAGAAGAGCAGAGGAAAAGCCAGGAGCTGAAGTCAGATCTACTGAGCTGATCTGAACCCAGGGGTGACTCTTGGGACATTCTCCCTGCAATCAGCATTACACTGCTGAGAAACAGAGCTCAGCATTAAAGGTCATTGTTTTGGTGGGATTATAAGCAGAAGTGTTCAGAAGAAAAACAACTCCCCACTTCTGCCCTGAAGTCCAAAAAGCAACCTGAGGAGTGAACTTTCCAGCCTGATTAAAGAAATCAAGGCCCTTTGTCACAGGGGCAGCATCTATTCGAGGAAGAGCCAAAGAAGGTTTCTGCTGCTTCATTTGCTGCCTATCAAGACTGAATTATGAGCCCTGTCTCAGGAAAGAAAAAGAAAATATCACCAGATGTTTTTTCATGGAGATTTTTCGTGAATATATATATATATAGCTCATTTGCCCTTCAAGGTTAAAACAGAATAATTGTGGATGAACAAATACTTCCCCTGGCAAGCACAAACAGAATTTCAGTCACACTTTCTGTGCAGAAGAGTTGGAAGGCAAGGTCAGAGTCATGCTCAAATTGAGATCTGAAATATCTGATTTCATAGTGTCCTTCTTTATACAGGAATGCTTTAGAAATGTTCATAACCACAGCTTTTGTGGGTGGCTTCACAGTTTTGTTGCCAAAACTAATCAACTGTCACACGTGAGCTAATTTGGGGAGCAAGGGGCAAAAGAGCAAAGTGATTCTACATGGGTTATGTTGCTCACAATTGATTGGGTTAAGTTGCAATTAAAAAAAATATCTATTTTAACTAAATTTGAAAGTACAGACCAGATCTAAAGCAGATAAGCCAGTGAGGTATCACACCTTTATGAGGCCTTAACAGAAAAATGAAAGCAAGGTGTTATTCTTGATTCAGCAAAGCCACACAGAAGCTAATTACCTGGTATTTCTAAATGACCCACAGTGTTCTCTGTCCATCATTTAGAAATGATGGTATGTTAACTCCTACCTGGTAAATATGACATGCCTGGGCAAATACAAAATGTGGCTAAAGAAACACAGAGACAGCCAGGCTAAACAAAGCCCATTTGAAAGGGCAAAGTGTACTCCATATTTTACACAGGGCTGTGGATAAGTAGAAAGGTTGACATCAGATAAAGATGCAAAGCTGGGAAAGGATTCTAAGCTTCAAAGGGAATGAGTGCCTGGGAAATTGAACACAGAGACTGGATTATATAGTTGAGGACTCAGCTGAGCAGTCCACAGATTGGAAAATTGTCTTTCTTTTGATTATTGGTGTATGTGGTTGATTTAATAAAAAGAATCTGGATGATGCATAGAATAGGAGCCTTCTTGTACTCCCTATCCAGTACAGAATAAATCAGCTTTCAAATATATTTCATATGGAAAGAGTTGAGCAAGACAGACAAGGTTAAGTGAAGGAAAAAAGAAAAAGGGGCTGACTATTCAGGTAAATAACACACACTGACTGAACTGATGGCAGAAAATAGGAGTGTTGTGGATTTATGGATGAATTTATGTAAGTATTTGTTAACAAGAGTGAATCTGGTTGACTTCCCAGAAATAACAAAGTACAAACAGGAGATCTGTTAAACTGCTCACAAAAAACCTGCTCACATTAAAATCCTACCAGGCATAATTATTTGTGATCCCATTATCTTAGGCACAGGAAAAGGTGAAATAGAAAGGACTTAGAACTACATCTGTAAATACAGGGACACGCAAGTCATGTTCCCTACGAGAACTCCCAAAATTTTTTTGAGTCTGGTCTGTCTGCTTTGTCCTGGTATTTGTTCCCAAGAGTTCCAGACCCCATTCCTCACCTCATGCACCTCATCCCCTTCCCGTTGCACACTCCAAAGCAGTCCCAGGATCCTCCCACCTGCCTGTTACACCTTCCTGTTCTTCCTCCTCCTCCTTTGCCATCTAAAAATCTCCTCTGTGCCAGTCCCCTGATGGTGGCAGGTGGGAGACACAGGCCACTACCCCACATTCCAGTGGTTGTCATGAGCTGTTGTCACCGCCCTCAGCAACACCAGACCTTATCAAGTTTGTATCTTACCAAGAATGCCATAAGACATCAGATGGAGTTGTGATTCCAGTGGTGGCACTCGAAGAACGGGAGAGTTGCCATCCAAACCTATCAATTCAATGCTATTGAATCCCCATCAGCACACATGAACTTCCATCTTAGACTTTATACCTGTATTTAAACTCTTACATGAGAATGTCTGCAGGCAGTTCAAGGACAAGAGTTTAAATTCAGGTCTACAAGCAGATCCAAGGCTCACGTCAGAGTGAGCTCATGTTTTTAATTGGTAATGCAATGACAAAAAGGTTTGGCACAGTGAGTATAAGCTGAACGAGGATCCATTTTGTTTAGAGACTGCGCAGCCCTTTTAGGTTTTTGAGAGTTAATTATGCATTCCTGACACTGAGCAGTGCAAAATGTTCTCTAGTGCACTGCAGAGATTTGTTGGGGTTGTAACCAGATCATAGGAGGTGTTCAGTTTCAAACTCCGTGGCAATGGAGGTGTGGTTGGGAAGGAACTGAAAGGAAAACTGGTTTTTGCTGCCTGATCAAAGGTGCAGCAAAATGTCTGTAAAAGCTCTGTAGTCCCATCCAAATAGATTTCAAACACACTGGAAAATTCCACAAGAATAAGATCTGCTTTTGGTTTGTGATCTATTCCCCGCCAGCCTAAATTTTATTTTTAGAAGAGCTAAGCTGTCTCCATGCTATATCAAGCCTGCTTATCCAACTCTTCCATTTTGATGGATGGATTTAGGTCTATGTGACTAAACTTTGCCCCTTTCTGTCCAAGAAAGAGTGAAAACAACATCATTTACATATATGAGGTGATGCAAAGTGTCACTTTCACACACCAAGTTTTGTAATAGGGCTCACTACAATTTTGCATGCTGAATTTAATAAATATCAGGAAACCTGGGAAGTTCTGGACCTAAATTATGTCACTGTACTAAATGGTTAGCTGGAAAAACAAAATCCCTCAAAAGAACTATATCAAAATTACAGTGCTGCAATTCCAACAATCATGTTCCATTTATTTCCTTATTCTTTCAGGTTAAAATTCTGCTTTTTTCAAAGTTATCACCCAAAAAAACACCCCAAAAACCCCAACCAAGCAGCAGCAACAAACAAAACAAAACAAAAATCACAAAAATAAACCACTAACTATCTGTGACACATGGAAAATATCTCCATTAAGCTGTAGGTTCAAAAGTCCAGCAACTATGAAGTCAATCTATTTATTTATTTTACTGCTATTCTGAACTGCATCCACAACCACTGACTGTCCAAGCCACTCAGATCAAACTCAGGCCACTGCATGCTGTTCTCGTGCTGTTGATCAACAAAACCCCATTGTTTTGGGGTTATTTTAATCACTTTCACTTTCATTTTTTCATAGGCTCGTTTCTACTTAATGTTCCAGTGATGCCACCGGTCCCTTCAGCTCCATAACCCGCTGATATCTCTGCATTTCTATTTTCCAAAAGTTCCTGGGCACTCCCCGATGTGCGTTGAGAAAAAAGTGATTGTCACTTGTTCTATCAATCCCCAGGCTGTCAAACAATGCATTGTTTTTTTTAATATCTCCTCAAGCCAACAAGATTGAACAAAAGTGCATTATTATGAACTTCAGTGCAAAAAGATGGCCTGAACAATTCCTGCAGTTTCCTCCACACACTTTTCAGAGAACACGGCAGTTTATTTTTGCAATATTGCCACCATCAATTGCCTGGGTTTTTTGTTTGTGTTGTTTTTTGGGGGTTTTTGTTTTGTTTTGTTTTGTTGGTTTTGGGGTTTTTTGTTTGGTTTTTTGTTTCATTTTGTTTTGTTTTGTGTTTTTTTGGTTTTGTTTGGTTTTTGGTTTTTTGGTTTGGTTTGGTTTGGTTTGGTTTTGGTTTTGTTGGTTGGTTGGTTGGTTGTTTTTGGGTTTTTCTTTCCCCCTCAGCATGATTGCTTTAGGAGAGTTAATGGTGATATTAAATATGGTCTTTCTGCCTGCCTGTCCTCAGGGTAAAGGAAAGTCAAGAATGAAGCATGGAATTACAATCAAGCCTGACATATGTATGGAGCATGACCTTCTCTGGGCTCTCAGATATTGTGACTTCCCAAGCCAAAGAGGAACAACAAAAGGCAAATATAAGCAGTGTGGAACATGTATGATCACTCAGTAAAAAATATTTTTCTTACAAATATCTCTGAAAAGAACAAAATTATTCCTTTCCAAAGACAGGACAAATTAGCTGCAGGATGGAACAACACACAAATACTGTAACATTCTGCAGAGTTAATCCTGAATTCCAACTTACATGGAGAAATCACTGTCTGAAAAGGATATTTCAGAAGCAGGCAGTATTTCTGAAATCCAGTTTAGAGGTTACCATCAGAGAAGCAGAGTGAGGGGAAGAGTCTCAGCCCCACCCCTCCAGAACACTGGTGCACATCACAAAACGAACTATTTTTAATATAGGGGAACACCTTGGATGATCTCGCCTCTACAAAGCTTTCTTTGAACCTGGCATGGATAACATATCAAATATAGCCCTTGAGAAGCTGGTCACTCTAGGACAGAGTTATTATTTTGAAAATTTTTTTTTTTTTGCACAATTTATGTAAAATTTTTCCATGCCTGGCCAATGGATAGACAAATGGTTACACAGAATTAAATACTTCAATCCAGGGAGAAAAGTGGAAAGTCAGAGGGATTGGGAAGGGTGGGGGGTTAATTAAAATTAAAAAAAAAAAAAAAAAAAATTACCAGAAGCAAATACATTAATCTGTGGGAGGGGGACACAGATATCATTAATTCTTTTTCCGATGTAGTTTTCCTGTGTTAAGCTGGCATATTTAAATTTCTTGAAGAGCATTTTCTTATTTAGTGACAGAGAAAGCCTCTCGAGTCAGTACCCTGGACAGCGCACACACAACCCCAGAATTCTTTTTAGTTTGCTTTTAAAGAGAGATACGGCTCTGAAGAACAGAAATGATCATCTGTGTCAGCACAGCTCACAACCTGCCCCAGTGATCGAAGCTGATCATTTCTGGCTGTGCTGCAGCACATCCTTCTGCAAGTCACTGAGGTAAACACTAATTGTTAAAGGATTGTTTTCATTGTGAAAACCTTGCATTTATTCCTCCTGTCATGGTAAGGAGCTCCAGCTGTATCATCACAGCCCTTCCAGCCGTGTCAGCTGGGAATAAATAATTTCTGCAGGAGAGTAAACTCCTACAGTCCTCACTTTGGGATAGTTTTTCCAGAACCCAGATCATTTTCCCTCAGGCACTTCATCATCTGGAACACAGAATTCAGCTGCATGTCTTACCAAAGGTAAAAGCAAAAATGTGATCATCTCCTCAATTCTATTTAATATTCACTTAATCTCATGGCAGTTCAGTGGTCTCAGCACACCAGTGCAGGGCAGGCTGCACCCACACAATCCCATCGGACACTCCCAGTGAGATCCCATTCCATCCGTGGTTCCTCACAGGATCGTTGGTGAGAGCACTCTGTGGAAAAGGACAGGATGTGCCTGGAGAAGGGGCCAGGCAGAGGTAGGAAACCACTTTTCTGGGACAAACACCCTTGGTTTGACTCCTGGAGATCAGCACAGCATGGTGCAGTGCAAGAGCAGGTTGAGAAGTAGGCATGGATTTCGGGGGCAGGGACAAGACCACCAAAGGCCCCCATTTCTNACAAAACAAAACAAAAATCACAAAAATAAACCACTAACTATCTGTGACACATGGAAAATATCTCCATTAAGCTGTAGGTTCAAAAGTCCAGCAACTATGAAGTCAATCTATTTATTTATTTTACTGCTATTCTGAACTGCATCCACAACCACTGACTGTCCAAGCCACTTAGATCAAACTCAGGCCACTGCATGCTGTTCTCGTGCTGTTGATCAACAAAACCCCATTGTTTTGGGGTTATTTTAATCACTTTCACTTTCATTTTTTCATAGGCTCGTTTCTACTTAATGTTCCAGTGATGCCACCGGTCCCTTCAGCTCCATAACCCGCTGATATCTCTGCATTTCTATTTTCCAAAAGTTCCTGGGCACTCCCCGATGTGCGTTGAGAAAAAAGTGATTGTCACTTGTTCTATCAATCCCCGGGCTGTCAAACAATGCATTGTTTTTTTTAATATCTCCTCAAGCCAACAAGATTGAACAAAAGTGCATTATTATGAACTTCAGTGCAAAAAGATGGCCTGAACAATTCCTGCAGTTTCCTCCACACACTTTTCAGAGAACACGGCAGTTTATTTTTGCAATATTGCCACCATCAATTGCCTGGGTTTTTTGTTTGTGNTTATCTCCAGGGCAGGGAAAACTTATCTATCAAACCCCACACAGCCTGGGAGCATGTGCATCCCAAGACCCTGGGCAGTGTTAATCACACTGGTGAGCTCTTTTTTCCCCTTTCTTTCTCACTCTCTCCCTCTATAATTCATATNTGTTTTGTTTTGTGTTTTTTTGGTTTTGTTTGGTTTTTGGTTTTTTGGTTTGGTTTGGTTTGGTTTGGTTTTGGTTTTGTTGGTTGGTTGGTTGGTTGTTTTTGGGTTTTTCTTTCCCCCTCAGCATGATTGCTTTAGGAGAGTTAATGGTGATATTAAATATGGTCTTTCTGCCTGCCTGTCCTCAGGGTAAAGGAAAGTCAAGAATGAAGCATGGAATTACAATCAAGCCTGACATATGTATGGAGCATGACCTTCTCTGGGCTCTCAGATATTGTGACTTCCCAAGCCAAAGAGGAACAACAAAAGGCAAATATAAGCAGTGTGGAACATGTATGATCACTCAGTAAAAAATATTTTTCTTACAAATATCTCTGAAAAGAACAAAATTATTCCTTTCCAAAGACAGGACAAATTAGCTGCAGGATGGAACAACACACAAATACTGTAACATTCTGCAGAGTTAATCCTGAATTCCAACTTACATGGAGAAATCACTGTCTGAAAAGGATATTTCAGAAGCAGGCAGTATTTCTGAAATCCAGTTTAGAGGTTACCATCAGAGAAGCAGAGTGAGGGGAAGAGTCTCAGCCCCACCCCTCCAGAACACTGGTGCACATCACAAAACGAACTATTTTTAATATAGGGGAACACCTTGGATGATCTCGCCTCTACAAAGCTTTCTTTGCACCTGGCATGGATAACATATCAAATATAGCCCTTGAGAAGCTGGTCACTCTAGGACAGAGTTATTATTTTGAAAATTTTTTTTTTTTTGCACAATTTATGTAAAATTTTTCCATGCCTGGCCAATGGATAGACAAATGGTTACACAGAATTAAATACTTCAATCCAGGGAGAAAAGTGGAAAGTCAGAGGGATTGGGAAGGGTGGGGGGTTAATTAAAATTAAAAAAAAAAAAAAAAAAAATTACCAGAAGCAAATACATTAATCTGTGGGAGGGGGACACAGATATCATTAATTCTTTTTCCGATGTAGTTTTCCTGTGTTAAGCTGGCATATTTAAATTTCTTGAAGAGCATTTTCTTATTTAGTGACAGAGAAAGCCTCTCGAGTCAGTACCCTGGACAGCGCACACACAACCCCAGAATTCTTTTTAGTTTGCTTTTAAAGAGAGATACGGCTCTGAAGAACAGAAATGATCATCTGTGTCAGCACAGCTCACAACCTGCCCCAGTGATCGAAGCTGATCATTTCTGGCTGTGCTGCAGCACATCCTTCTGCAAGTCACTGAGGTAAACACTAATTGTTAAAGGATTGTTTTCATTGTGAAAACCTTGCATTTATTCCTCCTGTCATGGTAAGGAGCTCCAGCTGTATCATCACAGCCCTTCCAGCCGTGTCAGCTGGGAATAAATAATTTCTGCAGGAGAGTAAACTCCTACAGTCCTCACTTTGGGATAGTTTTTCCAGAACCCAGATCATTTTCCCTCAGGCACTTCATCATCTGGAACACAGAATTCAGCTGCATGTCTTACCAAAGGTAAAAGCAAAAATGTGATCATCTCCTCAATTCTATTTAATATTCACTTAATCTCATGGCAGTTCAGTGGTCTCAGCACACCAGTGCAGGGCAGGCTGCACCCACACAATCCCATCGGACACTCCCAGTGAGATCCCATTCCATCCGTGGTTCCTCACAGGATCGTTGGTGAGAGCACTCTGTTGAAAAGGACAGGATGTGCCTGGAGAAGGGGCCAGGCAGAGGTAGGAAACCACTTTTCTGGGACAAACACCCTTGGTTTGACTCCTGGAGATCAGCACAGCATGGTGCAGTGCAAGAGCAGGTTGAGAAGTAGGCATGGATGTCGGGGGCAGGGACAAGACCACCAAAGGCCCCCATTTCTAGAAAGGTCTGGAAGAATGGACTGTGCATGAGAACTAATTTGCATAGAAAGCAAGGAATTTATCTCCAGGGCAGGGAAAACTTATCTATCAAACCCCACACAGCCTGGGAGCATGTGCATCCCAAGACCCTGGGCAGTGTTAATCACACTGGTGAGCTCTTTTTTCCCCTTTCTTTCTCACTCTCTCCCTCTATAATTCATATTTTTCTCTCTCTTTTCCCTTTTTCCCAAACGTGTGTTCTCAAACCAAAAAATCAGGGACTAACAAACCAATTTCCATGACAAGTGTGCAATTTAGTCACAATATTCTCTTTCTTTTGCAGACCCTCTGACTTTTGTTGTTCCTTTCAACCACAAGCATCTACAGCCCTCAGAATCTCCCTTCCCCTTCAAGGTGGGACATCCAAATGACAAATCCTTGCTCCCTTCTGGTCACTGGGCTATCCTAGGACATGGAGCAGGAAATGGACACCTGAGTTCTGCCCTCTCTGCTTGACTCTTAAGGTGGTTCCCAAAGGGGAGGGGATATTGTGATACAAACCTAGTTTATAGCTAATATTTCTATTTAGGAACTAATAATATCCGCTTTTTTTAGGGTAATTCTTGTGCCCAGCCTGTCCTGTGTGATCAACTGCCACCATGCCAGGGCAAGATTTCTTCACTGCCTGATATTCAGGCCCTTGAGCAATTTGACAAGGACCATTTCATGTTTTCTTCAAAAAAATATTGACTAAGCCAAGAGCACACCCACAGAACTCACCAATTTTGAGGTATCCCGTGTGACCTGGGGGTTGTTTTTGCAATCTGTTTAATAAAGTTCCGTGTAGTTTTTGTATGCTGATAAATGTTTTTAATTACTTTCATGACAGTAAGTCAATTATTTAATGTTACAGTCCATTATCACATCACTCCTTTTCTAACATATTTTCTGAGTCTTCAAAAAATAAAGGAAAAAAAATCAAGATCAAATTTTCAGACAAGGCCTATTTTCCATAAAATTGAAAATTATGTTGGCGTCTTTTGAGGTTTTAGGGGTTTTTTGAGGGGTTGGGTTTCTTTTATTGTGGGTTTTCTTTTTCTTTTTTATTCCCAGATCAGCCTTTCTGTGATTCAGAATGGGACTGCCACTTGGCTAATACATTTTGAAGTAGCATGAAATTAATGTTCTGTACTATATTTTGAGGGAATGAGTAAATCTGATTAGCACGAGACCTCCCTATCGTACACTGCAATTGCACTTTGCTGAAAGCTAGAATTATATCCTGAATATAAATGAGATGAAACTTATGGAAGTGATCAGCGAGTTATGCAGAACTATATATAATTATCTATTAACTAATTATAGCAGGGTTTGAGTCAGAAATATTATTGAAGGGGGGGAAAAAAAGATTGCCTATTTTTAATCTAGTTATCTTTGGATGGTTAAAATTACTTGCTGAAGGTAAAATTTTGAAGTCACTTTGTCTATCTGGAAAAGCAGAATGTCCCAGGACCTGAATGAAAGAATTCCTTTGTCAGTAAAACAGCTAAAACCAGCCTTTGGTGACAAAGGTAATTTGTTTTATAAAAGGTTGAATATAAAATCTCAATATATGGTCCAGGCTTCAGCCAACTACAGCATGAGGATCATTTTCCAAAGAACCAAAGCTTTAACTTTCAACTCAGAGCTTCTGTCATAATCACTAATACATAATGAGGAGAGTAAATTGCAAAGCAAAGAGTTATAGAGAGAATGTGGCAGAGCAAAATAAAAGATTTTCATTATTATTTATCACCAACAAGGGTTCTGTTGGGACTCAGATATCTTCCTTCCACCTTAAGCACAGGGTCCAATTTGCTTAGATTTATTTCTACTCATTCTTCTGCTGTAATCAATAAACTAAAAACCACTCCACCATTTAGAAAACATTGAAACACTTTTAAAAACATACTTTTGAAATTCTGTTGTTATCAGGATATGTATGATACCTAAAAGCAAGCTGAGATTGGTGTCCTTTGTACTGAGCACTATGAATTCATAAAATGAAAGGTGGTACCTGCCCAGAAAATCTTTTACTCTTCAAAAAATAAATTAAATTAGAAACAACAAAATCAAAACACAAAACAAATAGGGAAAAAATAGAGAAAGAGAGCAAGGTGGGAACAATTCCAAAGGCAGTGACCTGTAGGGCCTCTCCCCAAAAGAAGCATACAGAAAACCAAGAGTAGTCCTAAAAATACAGTAAAGTCTCAAAACTTTTGATTCATGGCTTTGTTCAGTAAACTACACTATCCACTATTAGAGGTTTTATTAAATGTCAATATTATGATAAATTTTAAAATAAAATTATTTTAAGGTTTTCATTGACCTTATTTCCCTCTCTCTCTCCCCCAGCAGAGTTCTGTCTCAGCTCTCCAGAGAAGAATTATTGCAGTCCCTCTACTTAGGCTTAAAAATAAAACCAGAAATTGGCAAATACATCCTAAGAACCAACGTGGTATTTCAGTTTAGCAAAAGTGACATAATGATGGGTTACAGAGAGATGAAATGAAACCATATTGCTAAACCTAACTTCCTAGGACACCATGGGAATACTACATGAATCTTCATATTCATGAGGCTTAATTATAGCAAAATAACCAATCTGTAAAATACAGCAACGTTCAAGTACTGATTTCAAGACTAAAACATGAACAAAGAGAAGATGTTTCCCCGGAGATGCCTCTACAAGATGTGCAGAGGCACAAATGTAAGCAAAAATCAAAAAAGACAGATCAACAGATCCTGTAACATGGAAGAACTAGAGCAGCAGCCAAGGAAAGAATTAACATTCCTTTGGGGAATTAAGGGAGTTTAAAATATTGTATAAAAGGTCTACAGAGGCTGCACTTCTTGTTACATGGTTATCACAAAAAAATACCAAGTAAATCACAGGGCAGAGAGATTACGAAACATTAGGGGACAAAGAACACGAATTTCTTTGCCAGGAAAAACAGGAAATAGGGACAGGTTTTTTTGTAAGCCAAAAATTTTGAAACAGTGGTCAAACAGCGTATATTATGTCATTCCTGGTGATTTATCTGGTTTTGCCACTTCTTGAGATGCTATTGTTTCCATTTTTTCAGGTGGGACAGAAAAATATTGTCACTATACAAGTGATTTCAAGGAAATCCACTTGGCAAGTGACCATAGTCCAAAAAGTTTACGTTCAATTTCTCCACAGTAACCAGTATAAATATTAGATCCCCTCCTAACTCCATAATCCATCTGTCTCTGGACAGAAAAGGATTTTACATAGTAAATATCTATATAATTTCTTTGAGGCACCTCTGGTCCTAGAAAAAGACAGGTACTGGGAGATTTAAATCTGCATTTCATTAGCCTGTGGTTAACAAGCTGAATTTGTTGCTCCCCTAAGGGAGTATTTCCACCTTGCTTGTTTCAAAAGATGCTACTCTTTACCTTCTCAAGAAAATCCTCCAGGGAGATTAACATAAAAAGTGATTGTCTGTACAAAAACTGAGAAATATTTAGAGATACTTTTCCTATGAATTTTGTTCAAACCTCCTCATTTGGAAAGTAACTAACAAATTATTCCCTACATTATTAGAGGTAAGGCAATTTCAGAAAAGAATCGCACACCAGACCACACCTCAGAATGAAGAAAAAATCCCAAATAATGCCTACATGTCAGAGAGTTGGCTTTCAACAACCAGCCATAAATCCTGTTATTTCAGAAGGGACTGGCAGGAACTCCAGCAAGATTTTCTTCACTTGTTCTAATTTTTTTTTCTTTTTCCAGCTGGAAGGGTTTTATCTCCACACATATAAATGTTTTACATTTTTGTAAAAGTCCTGTGAAACACCTACCAACAACTCTACACACTCCTATATTCTATTAAATTCAATATCAAGTTTTAACACTTTATAAACATCCTGAGAAATTACTTTCAGCAGCTTAAACCTGAATGGAGGAAAAATGGGAACATGTATTTTAAAACACATCATTTTATGAACATCATTCTTCCACAAGATATGAATCACAAAACCTATGACTTCATTACCTACACAGAGCAGTAATGTTTTTGGATGCTTCCAAAACTTGTTTTCTACAAGATTTTAGTTCTCTGACTTTAGACACTGGGAAAAAAACAAAAACAAAGACAAAACAAATTTAAAAAATTTAGAAAAAACAACCAAACAACAACCAAAAAAACCCACCACCAGTGAGCTTCCCAAGCAACATCTATTATTGAAGAGCTAATTTTCATTTAAATATAGAAGAAATAATAACATTTGCATTTAAACTGCAGTGATTAAGCTTTGAAAGGCCAGAAATTAAGTTACTTATCTTTTGGGGGGATTTTATAAATCCCTGTCTCAGTAGAAAATGGTGACTAGAAACAAAACAGACCAGCTCGAGTCTTTGCTTCTTTTAATTTTTACATCTGCAAAGTAGGAGTCCATAATATTTACAGTTATGAAACTGCTCCCACAGCAGACAGAACAAGGTGCTCACTACAATACAAATGGAAAAGTATGAATGGTCCCATGAGTTCTATAAAAAATGGGGAAAAAAAAGAAAAAGACAGACAGGCATCTGCTTAAGGAGCCAGAGAAACCTGATTAGATGGAGGGTTCAAAAGAGCATTAGGTTTCAAAATGGGTCTGAGGCAAAAGAAGCACAGCTCTGAAGAGCATAATATGCAGGAAGACATTCAGTGTTAGATACCAAAATCAATCAGTTGTGTTCAAATCTAATCCTTGGTAGTTTATTGCTTTAGCTGAATATATGCTGATAGTGCAAACAAAGGTTCTCCTTCAGTGTGATAAATGTGTTGTGAGACTCACAGGAAGAATTCTAGCTTTCCTATACCCCAACCAGGGGAAAATTGGACAAAGTGAGTTCTGATTCATATTGTCAAAAAAGGAAGAAATATGTGTTTATTTGGCTTTGTAAACAAACTGAACAGAAATTTGATTATTCATGCAGCTGCTATAAAAGCCCAGTCAGAGACTTGTTTTACCTATTACTAAACAACCAAATCTGTCATTGCCGGAGCCAGTTTTATTAAATTCTATTAAATGCTAAGTAAAAACTTATATTTGCCCTTTACTACCAAGACACAGACAGAAAACAAATTTTAGCTGTAAAAAAATGAGTTATCTTTAAACAACAAGATTTTCAAAACTGCATCTGTCTTGAACTGGACATGCCTTGGCTCTGAGGGTTTTAACTTCAGAGGAAAGTTTTCACTTAGATTCAGAAATGCTTTTACAGCTAGAATTCAATACTAATAAAATTTTGTAATAAAATCCCTATTAAAACGAATGACATCCATTTCTGACCAAACCTTCCACAAAAATGAGCACAGCAGATTTTCAATCATGGCATGGTTTGGGTTGGGAGGGACCTCGAAGATCATCCAGTCCCACCCCCTGCCAAGGACAGGGACACCTTCCCCTATCCTAGGTTGCTCCGAGCCCCTGTGTCCAACCTGGCCTAAGTCTTCTCAAAGTTTGCTCTCAAACCAGGTACACAGAGCAGGTTGCAACTCCATAAATAAATCAGGAGCGTTCAAAGAGATTTAGATGTAAAAACACAAAGCCCATTCTAAAGGAATTCTTCATTTGAAGAGAAAACAGAAGCCAGGCAAGAAGCAACTTTCTTGGCATCAAAAGATTGCTTTAAAAGAGATGTAAGTGGCATAATCTGAAAGAAATGTCACAATGTGGCACATTCCTGAATATTCTGTGAAGGAAAATAAAAATTAAAAAAAAAAAAATTAAAGAAAGAAGAGACTGCTAAGTACTCTTTTTCTGTTTTAAAAGAGTTAGAGATGTGTATGGATTGATTGGATTAAAAATACCAGGAAGCTAAAAAAATTACATTTTAGAAATTTCCAGTATGGTCTAAGAACTGTGAACAATTTTTTTAATTCCCAATGATTCTTATTTTTATTAGGATTAGCAACACAATATGAATATTGTGAATTAGTCAGTAATGTAGTAGCAACCTTCCATCATAAGTAAACTGGACTGACAGTCTGACCCACGCTCAAATCTAGGAGAGCACTGTCAATATCTTTGAGTGTAAATAAGGGGTTTTACTTTTTAGGATTTTTTTTTTAATATTAATAAGCAAGAACTACTTGCTTTTAGAATCCTCTGTAACTTAAAGCCAGAATAATTTTTTTAAATAGTGTTCAAACATTCTTAATGTTCAAATGACTTTAATATTTTTGTAATTAATATTTTCATCTTTCGGGTAATGTTAGGTGATCAGCTTTTTGGGTAGCACCCACAAAGATGGAACACAGTAAATATAATTAAAAGTAGTTTTTGGGGGGAAAAACAAACAAAACCCCAAAGCATAGCAAATCAAAACAAAGGAAAGCGGCAATTTCAGCTGCTGCATTTTAATAAAACAGTCTTATCTCTGCTCCCCCTCCCCCTCCCAAAACAGACACGTCAAACTTGAATATCTCTTGCTCTAGGCAATAGACTGACGGATGGTATAACCAGATGTCCTCTGCTTATCATTAGACAAGACACACGTTTCTCTGACCTCCACGCTGAAATATGCTCCAAATTTTGCCTGCTTTGTTTAAAAGCAAAACCCAAAGGTAACCACGTTACACAAAGCCAATGTCTACCTCTGCATGTGTTCTGTCTGCACAAAACCAGCCAACATCATGCCTTTTTAAATCCAGGAGAGAGATTTTCCATTTTTAGACAACTGCTTGGAAGGCAGAACCTTCTGCTTACGAGCAGAACACGCCAGTGACAGTAAACCACAGCCAGAAGGCAATAATCCATTTACAGAGGGCAACATATAGATTCTACTTCCCCCATTCGTATGCTGGTGCAGTCACCTGCTGCTGAAGCATCTCTCCAGGCAGAGGTTTTGCAGCGAGGAAGAGCAGGAGCAATTAATAGGAGCACTGTGCTGTACATCTTCCTCTCCTCTGCCTTCTCTTCACCTCTCCCTGTTCACACACACGCACACAGAGGTCACTGTCCCACAGGTCACAGTCCCAGGCTGCTCCATCTTTAGGGGGGTAATTATTCTCAAGGGCGGCTCAGCAGAGAAGGATACGACAGCTCCCTCCCCAAAGGCAGGCAGTTGTTGAGCTGAGAGATGAGGCAGAATCCTGTGTTTGCTCCTTAGGGGTAGGACAAAGGAGAAATCCCAAAGGAACTGCAGAGGACAACACACCCGAGACCTCGGTGGAGTCAGGAGAAATTTCCTGTATTGGTCCTGATCCAGACCAAGCCAGCAGCACCTGAGGGGATTGCTGCTGCCTCCCACAGTCCAAAGCAGCAGCTGGCACGGCAGATCCCTGGTGCCAGATGTGGTGGTGGAATTCAAACCATCCCTGGAGCTCCCAAGGCTCCCCTGTGCTGTGGGAAAGCATGGAGTGTGGCCAAGGACACTCAGGCCCTGCTGGCAGCCCCTGCCTCAGGCAATTTCCTCGTTTGCTGGAGCCTAGAGACTGCCTCGTCTCATCAGAATGCTGAGGTGAACAATGAAACACATCCCCACACTTGCCACGGGAAGGAAATGCCACTGGAATTATTTTCAATGAAAGTACTGAGAAGCTTTGCAAGACGAGGCCACTCTCTTCATTTTCACTCTGGTTAATAACCATGGTTTTGACACAAACGTTAAGCACCCGAGGAGGTTTTGTGATACCTCTTTTTAGATTAAATGGAACTAAACAAAAATGAGTATCATGACTTTAACACAGGAAGAAATATCTGGCATTTCCAGCAAGAAGGGAGGAATGTAGGGATTGTCAGCAACTTCATATATAGGGTATTAAAGAAGTCTGGTCATGCACAAACTAAAATACAGCACACGCTGTAAAAAAAGGGAGGAATCCACACATTGTGAAAGAGGAAGTGATAGTAGCAGATCCAAATCTGGATGATTCAGTTTTTTTCCAACACAAAATGATTACGGAGGCCAAGTGTATCCTTTCCTTTTAAAACAGAAATTATCCATCTTTGAGGCAAAATAAAAGGGCTATGCCTTTGCATAAAATAGAAACTCTAAAATCACTGCCTTGGTTCACAATGAGAAAATCAGACTGCATATTGGGTAACAGCTACATTTTCTCAAACTTGCATAATTTCAATTTTTTTAAACGATCATTCTATAGAACAAGTAATTTTTTATAAAGATATAGTAATTGAATACATAATAGAGCAGTCAGTGGTGACAGTCCAGTGAAAAGGGAATTCCATTAAAGAACAACTTGCTTTTAAAATCATCCATAGATAAGAGAATATCGAGCTGCTTTACATCAGCAGCCTTAAACAGACTTTTTCAGTGACCTCTGGCACATAATAGGGTACTTGCTTTCCTCTGTTTTTCAGTCTTAATCAGTTCTGTCAACAGATATTATATTATACTGCTTTTATGTTCCTGTCTAGTCACAATATTTTCAGCAATTACGTGTGAAATCAAGACAAGTAAATCTGTTAGATCAAGAACACTACAGACAAAAAATGTCATGTTCCTTAATTGACATCGGCAGAGTTTCTCTACCAGCTTTGCCAAGTGACGGCAACACAAAACGTACAGATGAGGCAACCCTGCCTTGGGCATCGCACAGGATGGGGAACAGGAAAGGGGATGAGAGACCCCTGCAGAGCTGCCCCAGCCCTGGGAGGGACCTGGAGCTGCTGCAGAGAGCCCAGAGGAGGCACCAGGATGAGCAGAGGGATGGAGCAGCTCTGCTGGGAGGAAAGGCTGGCACAGCTGGCATTGTTCAGCCTGGACAGGAGAAGCTTTGGGGTGAGCTCAGGGTGGCCTTGCAGGGCCTGGAGGAGCCCCAGGAAAGCTGGAGAGAGACAATTCCCAAGGGCTGGAGGGACAGGACACAGGGAATGGCTTCCCACTGCCAGCGAGTAGGGTTAGATTGAATATTAGAAAAAAATAATTTACTGTGAGGTTTGTGATGCCCTGGCACAGGGTGCCCAGATTTGCTGTGGCTGCCCCTGGATCCCTGGCAGTGCCCAAGGCCAGGTTGGACACTGGGGCTTGGAGCAGCCTGGGACACTGGGAGGTGTCCCTGCCCACGGCAGGGGTGGCACTGGATGGGCTTTAAGGTCCCTTCCAAATCCAAGTCATTCTATAATTGCATGAGCACACAGTCCCAGTTGTGATTTCCCATGAGCAGGAACTGGCAGATCTATTTGGGGAATAAAATACCTTCCACTAAGTTGAGGCCCACTGCAGAATCTCTTTCTCTCTTTTCTGTTCTAGATCTTTATTTTTTGAAAGGAAACAATATTCTTCCCCCCGTGAACAGAACCCTTGTTTTGAGGAACATCAGACGATCAGCTTAGAGCAAGGTATGCAAAGAGTAAAACACAACTCAAGCAGGCAATTTTGTTCAGCATCGTTTTCTGATCTAAGTGTTTTCCACTGAAAGAAACAAGACAGGCCTCAGAATTTCACTTCACAAAATGAGCTTCAACTCTTGTCACGGTAATTTCTGAGGAAGAGGCTTGCACTTGTCTTCAGGGACACACATTTTGACCTCGGTTACCACGTGTCCCCCAAAGGCTCCTTATCCTACAGATAAGGAACATGTTGCTTTTCCTCAGACAGGCAGGTAAATATAAAATGTGCCCCAAACTGAGAAGCTCTGTCATCCACTTAGAATTTGAGGGCCAATACCCAACAGCTGTAGCAATAAAAAATTTCATTTTCTGATCTATGCACTGCTAGATCTTCAACCTGTAGCCAGGGTAGCTTTGTATAGGATGTTTAACAGGAGGAAGGCTGATTGAAAAATCTGATTTATTGTCTTTATTTACGGGCTAAGGCTCTTCCAAAAGCATATGCATCTATAGTCTAATAATTCAACTAAACTGCATGTCACTATTTATGGTACCCACAGTGTCAAGAAATATATAACGCCATTGATAAAAACAAAGAAAAAGCTATCAACATTGAATGCTTTTCAAATTGCAAAAAGTTTAAGTCACAGCTTTTGTTTCTGCTGCAGATCTTTCAATTAGTATTGTAAATTGTTTGGTTTTAGAAATATAAGTAATTTCAGTCCCTTCAGTTGTGGGTGTCTGGTCTTACACAGGTCCTCTTGTAAATCACAGAAAATCAATTCAAAAGGTCCATGCTGATTAAAAAAAGTAAATCACATATAGGGAAATTTGTTAGACTGTAAATTGCTCTTTTATATCTTCTAAAATACTATCCCTCTTGCTTATGTCAGGTACTATGAGTAATTAAAAAAAAAATTAAAAATAGATGTGTGTAAGGAGGAGCTTCCTGCCCAAAGTCCAGTTTTAAATATCTTACATGGCTTCAAGCTTGGCTCTGTCAGACTAATGTTCCCTAAAACAGGTTTTAGGCTGCAGCCAAACAGAGCTATCAGAAACAAGGCCTTATTCATCTTCACAATTACAAATATATTCATTCTCAGTACTAACAAAACAGAGGAGCTTCCCTTGGTCTCAAAGAGCCAAGAGTTTTTCTACAGTGCTCACAAGACCTTGAAATGTAGATTTAGATTTGGCATTTTGCAAGTCAACTAAGAAGACAGCAAAAATTAATATAGCTCTGTGTTTCCTTCATTTTCCCACCTCCTCCTCTCCCCTCAGTTAAGTTTCATTTTCATAATTCCTTGTTTTACTTGTATTGCGTTTTGCAATGCTTAGATGGATGAAAAAATATTATACAAGTTCATAGGTTGGTCTAAATGATTATGAAGATAAAATAAGTGATTTTTTTGCTTTTTCATGTCTTAAAGTATTCTAAGTAAAATCCCAAAACAACCACAATTAAGAAAGCTCTACAGAATCAAACATAAACCAGAAACTTAGTAAGAGAAACATCTTGAAAGCATGGCCTAAAGTTTGGGCACAATGGGGGCCCCAACAATACTCACATAACTTTAAATCTAGTGAAGCTTTGAAGCAGATTTGATATTTTCCCTGTGCTCACGCAGTGTCTCAGCTTCTGTATGTGCAAAATGGAGATATCACTCACTAAATTGCTCCTGCAGGAAAGATTTATATAGGAAAAGGGTAAAGCCTCATGTGAGAGATAAATATCATTAATTGTTCACTGCAGCACAGCAATATTCTGACTCTCCTAATTCCTAGAGAGAATTATCTGTTTTCTCCACAGTTTGCAAAGTGTGTCCTCAAAGACAGGAATAAAGAATGAGAATGCTGACTTGCTTGGCTGTGACATTTTAATATCCTTTGAGCCGCTGAAAGATGCTTGTGATTTATCAAAACAACATTTTCCCACATCTAAAAATTCAATTTTATACACCCAAGGACTATCTGCACTGGTGTCCAAGGGTGATAGGGAAACAGAAAAATTAAATCACACTCGCTGCTATGACATGAGGGACAGGTGGAGGCACCTGAAACAGCTGAGTGTGAGAGAAACACCAAAGTTTGTGGCCTGGCAGTGATTTTGGATCTTAGAATGATAGAATAGAATTAAACAATCAATAAAGTTGGAAAAGCCCTCCCAGCCCATGGAGTCCCAGCTGTGCCCGGTGCCCACCTTGTCCCCAGCCCAGAGCTCCGAGTGCCACCTCCAGCCCTTCCTGGCACACCTGCAGGGATGGGCACTCCAAAGCTCCCTGGGCAGCCTCTGCCAAGGCCTGAGCTCCCTTTCCATGGGGAAATTCCTGCTGCTGTCCAAGCGGAGCCTCCCCTGGCCCAGCCTGAGGCCCTTTCCTGTTATCCTGTTGCTTGTTTCCTGGCAGAAGTGGGAGATGCAATATATTGATTTAACAGAGCAGCAAGCAACAAGGTTTTGAATCAGCTTTAAAAAGTACTTTAACATGACTCATGATTCAATTGCTTTAAGTCTTTGCTCTTTAAGCAATGCAATATTTTGAAGGGATGTACTGTTTTCAGCATTTTTAAATTAATTTTAATATTTTAGTAATTTTAAATATACCCATACTTGGGGTGAAAAGTAATCAAACAACAGAATGGAACCTCATGTTTAGCTCCCTGTTTTCCATCCCATGCTGACTGGGGATAGCATCCTAATCCCTTTGCCTAGTAATCCTACCACAGGTGTGGAAGTCTAAGATTTCCCAAATAATTAAACCTAGAAGGCATAAACTGATGCCATCAAGCAAAAGCACAGGGCTACCAAAGTTCACTAAAGGAAATCATTCCTAGAAAGGATTCATAGACTCTTCCTCCTGGGCACAACACACACACAAAGGGAGAGATAATTTGGATAATATGGTGATTTTATCCAAACCTTCCCCTGCAGCTTAAAGTTACTGAAGGCAGCAGAACACCTGTGCTGTTTCTTCTTCCCACCTCTTCCCCTCCACAATTTCTCATTTTTCATTTGCAGACATTATGCAGTTTCTAAAATTTCCTTAATTATGGCGTGTGGGGTGGGGGTGATGTTACCAAAAATTTTACTTAAATTCAGACTTTTATGCTAACCAAAGAGGTGAATGACACTGGGAGACGATAAAAAAAAGGAAGTGGGTATTTTTTTTTTTTTTTTTAAGTGTGAAATGTTAAATATTCAAGTTCTCAATAAAAAGGTTTGAACTGGAAAACAACTCAATCTGAATCCCCTGCTCCTCTGAGCCAGCAGCACTCATGGCTTGACCTCTCCCCTGGTGTTTCAGAAGTGGAGGGAAACATTCCCTCTTCTTTTGGGAACATATGGACACATTTGGAGTGTGTCAGAGGCAGCTGGTTGTGCTGAGACCTGGCCTAATTGCTTCTCCTCAGTGTCTCCCCAACGCTTCCAGGGTGACAGAAGAGAAAACTAATGGGATTTCGAGTACAGAGCGAGGAGCACAAAGTCACTTCATTTCTGCCCACACGTTTTGCCACTGTTCCATTCTGAGCTTGATCACTCCCTTCCTTCTTGCAAAAATCCACTTCCCAAATTATAAATGTAAACTCCTTTTTCTTTCCCTGCTCTCTTAGTTTCCTCCTCCACTCTATTCACATGGAATTCAGTCATAAAGCCAGCCCAGACTGTTTTAAAATTCCAGTTCAAATTGATTTGAAAGCTAGTGGGTCTTCCACGGCCTAATAGATTGTTTGCTCTTCAAATAAAAATAATTTGGAGCCAAGTTTCAACCCAGATTATTATTTTATGGGCATTTGTGAACTCCAGAAGGGAAGAATTCTGAGCAAAAGCATTAATTGATGCTCCATAATAACTGCAAAAGAGATATGGGGTGCATTATTAGAGGTGGAATTGTTTGAACCTTCCCAATCCAGTAAGCAAGTCATGCGGACACAGGATTTCCATGTTCCTCATTAATACACCAGATTGAATCCAGTGCTGCCTTGTCCCTGCAACGTGTCTGAGGTTAAAAATGCCTGTGTACTCAGCTTAATAGGCTCCCATTAGGGAAATGCAAAATTAGCATTGATTTTATTTTAGAAGGGCATCCCGGATAAATGGTGTGGTTAAATGGCCACGAACAAAATTTTTCTGAGCTCTGGTAATTTCTTTCCACAGAAAAATATCCTATTTGGATGTGAGAGAGTTTGCTAATGTTCCAAAGGAAGCTATGCCTGCCTGGAAATTACAAAATCTCTGTAGGTAAAAAGTTACCCTTTTTTCAAACCATGACAGTTAATTAGCTCAAAAAACAGGAATTCATGGAGGAAAGTAAAAAATAAGGAGCACAACAAACAAACAAATTAACAAAATCCCAAAAAAACAAACCAACAAAAATAATCTGCTAAGATTTGCAATGGAACCAAGCAATCAATAAAAATCACACAACTCCTTTATCCTAAGAAATATTTTTTTTTTTTTTCCTAGAGAATTGCATGGGGAGTTTGCAAACAGCTTTCACTTTGAAATGTGAAAAGGAAAACATGCAATTTTGAAAATATTGAAAGGAAAAGGTTCTGGCTTTTTCTGCATCCCTTATAGTTTTTTTTTTTATTATTATTATTTGTTTGTTTGTTTCGGCTGAAACATGACTTTTTCAATAGGAAGACAGCATTTTTAGCCAAAATACATACACATTTTTCCTAATAAAATAGTTGACAGCAAAGGATATCAATCCTGAGAGAGAGAAAAGAATTATCTACTTCAAGACAGTAAGGAGGAAGAGATTTTTGATTCTAAATGCAATTAATTTTCATTAATTAAAACAACATGAAGGTTTGAGGGTGGTGGAGATGGAAAATTTAGGGCATTCATAATTATGATCCTCTGTTCCTGTGGATTCCTTCCAACAATTTATTATCAGGTATCAGATGTAGTAAGAAAATTTATATAAATGAGAGCAACAAAACAAAGGCAGTGCATTTCATCTTCTTTTAGCTAACTATTCTTAGCTATTTTTTAATTACAAGCAACATATAACTCTCCCATCTCTCCCACTGAACTTCCTCTTCTCCCTCCTCACAGGGGGAACTCCAGTCCAAGGCAACAAGAGCTGCACAAACAGAAATCTGAAGCACTGGTTTGTGGGTTTATTACTGATTATATAAAACATCCCCTCCGATTTATCAAGGGTTCCTAAACTCCCTTCACATTTAATCTCTTTTACTTCATATTTTAGTGCTTGGAAACAACAGGAACCATGGATTCAAAGAAAGGACAACGTTTTAGGAGATGCTGCCTGAGGATTTCAAGCCTCAATGAAACACTGAGGAAGTCTTGTTTCTTTGCTCTTCAGTTTCTCTTGACATAAAACAAGAGTGATAATTCCAATTAAGCAAAAAGAGGTTTTGGTCTTTTCATAAAGGAAGAGAGATGCCAAAATAGGCAGAAATAAAGGTTCCCTTGATTTTTGACAGAGTTTGTGATACGGGATTTCTTTAGCACTTAAAAAACAAGTCAGCTCTAAAATGTGCTCTGAATAACCATTGATAAGGGTGCAAAGAATTCCTAATAATAAACAGAGCTCATGTGAGGAAGGAGAAGGCACATGAAAGAAAAGGAAGGCAAAAACCCAGTGAACAACTTCTTTTTCTGAAATCCCTTTTGAAAACCCACAGAGCATCTCACAAGATCTTGTTGGGTCGCTGACATTTAGAGGAGTTTTCTTTTCCTCACCCCGTCTATAGAAGTGCTGAATGGCTGCTGTGACACAGCACACATTATCCCATCACTTCTTATTTATGGATGCACTTTTGCTTCCCAGCCCTGAATCTGCCTTTCAGCAGGTCATAAATGTGCATTTTGTAAAGCAGATCAACTTTGCTTCTGTTGCTCTAATGGAATTTTTCCAAGAAAATTAATGTCTTATTTGTTTTCAGCACAAGGATTTCATGATATCCAGCACACTTAGGAATTAAAAAAAACATTTAAGGAGAACAAAAAGCATTATGTAGATGATCAATCCCCTTATTCCTCTGGATTCTTCCCTAAGACTTCTCCATTTAAATAAAATACAAAGTTAGCATTTCTTATTTTCTGGTTTTCTTTTATCCCCACGGTTTTTCCCTAACCTCTCTACCACATCAGCAGCTGCTTCCACATTTTATTATTTTGCAATACATTCCTAATTAGATTTCAGATAAATACATTATAAATCAAAATATCTTAAATTCTGTTGCCCTTACATGTAAAAATATCAATGCTTGTTGAGACTTTTGTGAAATTTTATATTGAAGATTTAGTTTACAGAAATGTTTTGATTTTAGGAGACACTGGATATATAGAGCATTTCTTTAATTGACTATATCTATATATTTTTATTATTTTTTCAAATCTGCATAATATTTTGTACATCTAAGAGAAGAGTTTTAATACTGTCTAATTGTGTATACCTACATAGCAATTTTTGGCATTTCAGTTGGTGCCATTTTTCCTTTTTCATATCAGGAATACCTTTCAGTTTTTAAACAAATACATTTTAGTCAGCATTCTGTGAAAAACAGTTTTAAATCGGATGGGAAAATGGAGTACATGGAAGGATTCTCAGTGCTCAGTAGAGAAAATGCACTCTTGGAGGCACAAAACAAATTTGAGTCTGAAAGAACAGAAGGAAATATTTCTTCCATCATTATCTCTCAGGTGTTGCCTGGAGGATCAGTTGCAAGACAAATATCAGAAGAAAAAAGATGGTACTTTTATATGGTTTATGTTCATCTAAAGAATAAAACGTGAGTTTACCAAACAATGGTATTTAACCAGCAGGATCTTCTGAAAAGGAAGGGCAGTAAAAAAAAAAAAAAAAAGGGGAAAGAAATTCTGCCTCGTCTAGAAAATTATAATGTCTCTTTGTTAGTCCAAAAATTAAAAAATCATCTCCACAGCTGGAGTCCAATGTATTTTCTGAGTGTGTCAGGAATTTAGTTCGCTGTTTTAATGGAGAAGGGGGAAAAGCCTTTAGGAAAAAACCAAAAAAATCCCTAGGCATGCAATTGAAAAACAAGAGTGCTGTATGTCAGCTGGAATATGTAATCCCTGAACAGAGCCTGCCCTGACCTTCCACAAGTAGCAGGGCAATTGTTCCTGGGGATTTTATGAATATCAGTGTCTATTTGCAAAGAAAGCCGTGGCTGAAAGAGGAAAATGAATTTGAATTTGCGGTGAAAGTGAACATCCAGTACTGGGCTGTTCCCCAGCTGGAGGAGAGCCAGTCTGGATCCCAAGGCAGGGAGCCAAGGAGACATCCTTGGCATGGTGCAGGACCAAGTTCTGCAGCTGGAGAACTGAGCCGGGCACAGAGGAGGGACCTCTGCACCATCTGCAGCAGAAACAAGGAGTTAAAGATGCCGAGGTATTCATTTCCCCATCCTCTCCTGCTGCCAGCCCAGAAGCTGCAGCAGTAAAACACTCGAGTTTTGCATGGGGAATTTGTAGAGAACAATCTCTCCAGGGCACTGCAGTGAGGGATAAATCCTTGGGAGGAGGAGAGAATGAAACCAAAGCACGGAGCTGAAACCGCCAAGATGCACACAGGATGATGCACCTCCGAATCTCAGTTCCTCACGTTCCCCCCAAGCATGTCCCCAGTACCAAATGACTCCCTGGAGCTGCCCTTTTAGCTCCCCGTGGCTGTCCAGCTCCAGGGAGCCGGGTGTGGGACATTCCCCCTGGGCAGAGGTGGTCCCTGGCCACGTCTGCCTGCGAGGCAGAGCTGGGCATCCCCGGCGAGGAAGAGCTGGCCCAGGGCTCCTTCCCCTGCCCTGCTGCTGCAGAAGGGCTCGCAAGGGTGTCCCCTCACCTGCAGCACTGGCATGGATTTGTAAGTCCCCTGTTCACCCAGGCAGCAGTGGCTTTCATGCAATTCACTGCACAAGATGTGCAGTCCTGGCAGAGGTGAAATCCCGGGGTTAATTCACGCTGAGCGCCCACAACGGTGAGAAAAGTGACAGTGCCGAGACAGAGAGAGACAAAAGGGGAATTTCTGTAATCAAAACAGGATTGGTTTCTTTAAAATGAACGGTGAGTAACCCATGAAGGTACCCAAATAAACGCAGACGGCAGCAGGGGAAGGAAAACCTGCAGGCACAGGAAAGGACACAATGAGGTAGGAGAGAATGAGTTGCCACAGACTTATACCTAGAGCCTTCATTTCATGCACCCATAATTCTCCCTGGCAGCTGCATGATTAATTCAAAGATTTATTGATTTTTTTTTGCCTTGCTCAATCCTGTTGACCTGCTTTTGTTGACAGGTCTCTGTGGATCACACTCCTCTGGCAGCTGAAAGCGTTGGCATCACGTCGGTCTCCAATGGCCCACAAGAAATATTTCAACTCATTCAACAGCACCAGCACTGGAGTGCATGGCAAGAACATGCAGGGCTTATTTCAGACAAAAAAAAAAAAAGAAAAAAATAATACTGGTAGGCTACTTTTGCTGTGAAAAATATCTGTAGTTGCAATTATAATGCAATTTTGGTGGTGGTAGAGAACATCTAAACAGTTCAATCTTTTTTATGTACTCTCGCTTTTATGAAAAATTCACTGGCTTTAAGTTTTCTAGATATTTTTGGCACAGTAACTGCTCACAACATAAAATGTTTAGCCTCTGCATCGACCACCTTTCTGCAGCAGGACAGAGCATCTGCCCCAGCACAGCTGGAGCTCACACACCAGATCACAGGCTTTAAAAATTCACTTGATTCTGACTAAAAGGTCACCTGGCCTCCACGGTAACCCTCCTCCAAAGGGAAAACACACGTGCAATTAAAACGTGTCTTTACAGATCAGCAGCCCAGGTACAACACTGATGTCACAGCAAACGAAACAAAGCCCTACCAAACAGGCACCTCCAATTCCTTCTAAAGAGTCATTCTTCTAATGAGCGTCTCAATTAAAATTGGACTCTTGACAGGGAGGGCAAACCAAATGAGCTTCGGTAAGACCATCTACAGCCCTAAAAAAACTGTGGATTTTTTTAACTTAGTAGCACTGTGCTCCACAGAGATGTTTTAATTGAAATCAATTACCTGGTACAACACACAACAATAGAATATTCTGTTTCTGGGCTTTTTTCCAGATGTCACCTGTAGATATCCCTTTGGATGTATTAAAAATAACCTAAAAATCACAGCTGGTGGCAGTTTTGCCACTCTGCTCCCTTCATAGTGCAGCTAAACCACGTCCACAGCCATAAAGGATTCCCAGTAGTGAGGCACACACTCATTAAAATGAATCTCATGCATCAATTTTGTCCCCTCACATCAAAGCTGTCAGAGCTCGTTGGTGTTTGCTCAGGTTAGGCTGGGTTTTGATGGGAAATCTCAAGCACACAGTCCTTAATGTGGTCACCTACTTATCCACTGCTTCTCAGGAAGGTGACAAGATCACAAGCTACTGGCAGGGGAGATTTATAAGGAAGAAAACAGTGTTACAATTGCTATTTCCAAAACCAAAAATGAAAATAAATCACAAAATTAGACCTGAAACCAGCACACTGACTCATCGAAGTACGTCCCTGCATGTAGAATTTTGGTATCAAATCTGATAGTACTGAGTTTGCTATGTATAGTATCCTGCAATCAAACAAAAGTGATAAAAATATTGCTTTAAGTATTCAAGAAAATATCTGTGAACAAAAAAAACTGCCTGAAGAATGGTAAACAAAGAGCAAAGAAACAATGGGAAAATGTTGAGTGAGCACCTGGAAAGGTTAGCAGTCAGTCTGCTCTTACCTCACCTTTAATAAAGAGCTGGTAAACATCCAGTCCATTTAAATGCAGCCCATATTCATTTGAAGGCTTTGCAAGCCCCAGAGAGAATTAATATTACAGGAACCGTGGGGGTTCAAAAAAGCTGGCCAGGTGATAAAATGGGATTCAACCAGGAAAAATGAAAGAAATTTGGAGCACATCTGGAGAGAAAATAAAGTGACACAGATATTTCCAGTGAAAGACTAACTGTGTCACTGAATTCATCCATGCTGAAAGAAACCTCTTCATGACTGGCAACATCAATAACAAGGTGGTAAAACAGAACAGTTTGGGCATCAGATTGGATAACGTTATGCATGGTCCAACAGAGCCTCAGGCCCATGGAGGTGTGTGATAAGTGCCCATATATGTGTGTGTGTATATATATATGTATACTTGCACTGATAGATACAGAGAGGGAAAGAGAAGGGCATAAATCATAAAAAAATAAATATTTGAAGTCTTTACCTAGAAGCAGACTTGGAATCCTCTCTCTCTTTCTCTGTTTAATTCTCAAGAAGTCAAAAGCAATTCTAAAGAGGGCCCGATTCCAATCAAGTTTTTCACATGCTTTAATTTAAGCAGAGAGAAAATAAATTAAAGAGTTGAGGAAAAAAAAAATTGAGAAGGACAATTCGGGGGTTGTTGGGTTTGGGTTTTTTATTTTGGTTTGCTTTAAAGTGGGGAGAGGGAAAGAGTCCCTCCCATTGATGGAAATGAAGGGCTGTCCAAAACTAAGCAGCAACAGAGGGGAAAGAAAAATTGTGATACATTTTTCTCCTAGACACGTTTCGTTCCTGAAATGCCAAAGCCACTGCTACTATTTGTGAATCCCATTAGTATTAAAATTGCTGGATATGGTGAGACAGAGCAAATTTCAACTTTCTGAATTTTAACCACCACGACACTCCTCTCAAAGATGTTTTCTCCTCCGTCCCTCACAAACAGCCACCGATGTTCTCTGCCCTCCGACCAGCCCAAACATCCAGTCACACTGAGGAAAATCCACGAGTTCCCTCTACAGGGAAATGCCAGTTCTGTGGCAGTAGCACCTCCAGTTCACTTCCCTGTGCTGATTAAATGGTCAGAAACCACTCCTGTGCTACAACCACATTGATCACTTTCCTCTGGGCTACCAAAAAGTGATCATTTGATGTGTGGATCAGATTCTTTCCACCTTCAACTCCTGACTCCCTCAAGGCGGTTGAAATCCTTGCATCCAGTGCTACCCATACCAGAGACATAACTTTAAAATGCTTCACCTGATCAAAATACTCCAATGTAATGGACTAGGAAGCAAAAATAGAGCCCAGAGGAATGGCTTAGGTTGGAAAAGAGCTCTGAGATCACTGGGTCCAACCATTAACCCATGGCCCTAAGTGCCACATCCACGTGTGGTTTTTGACTTTTCCAGGGACAGAAATTCCACAACTTCCCATATTCTGACCACTCTTTCAGTGAAGAAATTTTTCCCAATATCCAACCTAAACTTTGCCTGGAACGTCTTGAGGCCACTTCCTCTTGTTCTATTACTTGTTACTTAGAACTTCCTTTGGAGAGCAGTTTGAAGGACGTGGCCTTGCTCAGTTATAATTTTAGTTCACAATGAGACAAAGTATGAAAAATGTTTGCACAAACAGGAAGTGCTAATTTTTTACCATCTCCACGTTCTTGTGCTATAAGACATTGTCTTCTTAAAAGAGCAGAGCTCTCAGGAAACCAGTGGAAAACTACACATTTCTTAAATAATGCAGGAAATATTTTTTTTTTCTGAGGTCCCTCAGGAAAGTAACCTTGCTGAAAGAGAAAGTGAGGAAGCAATATATTGTTTTTAGAAATGGGCAAGTGCACTTTACATGTCTAGGAAGCTCGGAAAACACATTACTCTAGCAGCAAACTTACAGCCTGACCTGAGCATGGATGAATGTTGCTCCCATCAGCTTTCCTGGGAGACAAGGAAGTTCAGCAGATGGAGGGATTTGCTTGCTGTACTTTCTGCATGTTGTCACAACTTTGAGGAGAAGAATTAAACCTCACTGACATATTTTTGATAGAAGGTAGTTTACATCCAGAATCATTTAAATTTTATATATGTTACTAATATTTAATCACAAAATTAAAAAAAAAAAAAAATTACTCTTCATCTCACTCTACCTGGAAGCAGAAGAAATCTTGCATGTAGAGCATTCAGTGGCACAGGTTAAATGTATGTTGAATGCTTGGGTTTTGGCAGCTATGGTTAAGCATTGACATCAAAGCAAAGCAAGAAACATCATTGCTCATCTCTACTAGCTCTCATTCAAATGGCTGGGCTTAATCCCTGTGCTCACCAGCAATAATCTCATTCTGTTCACAGGACTTCACACAGGACTACTCTCCATAAGGAGAGTTTGGGGGGTTTTTTGCACTCTGTACAAACCTCATGGCTGAAAAACCAGCTCTGTGCAAACCAAGCCTCTGCTGTCATCTCCACACCCCAGCAGAGCCCAAAACTGCAGTGCTGTGTTTCAGAGGTCACCACGTGATACCTGCTGGCAAACACTGACTGCTTCCTGCCAACCACAGCGCTTCAGAAACGCCCTTTGTGCAGAAAGAGATCCAAGAGCCCCTGAGCCTTTTAAAGGCGAGACTTGAGGAGCTGTGTGTAAATAAATAATGCAATTTATTAGGCCAAATGTAGGTCAGTGTACATCAGTGACACTTCCCAAGCCGCGGTCCAGTGTGACTAATTCCTGGCTGATGGGAAGGGGGCTCATCAGTTGTCACCAGCAGGTCAGTCACAGCCCTCCAGGGAATGCTGTTCCCTCCATGCTCACCCACCTTTCCTCAGAGCTGCTGTTCTTCCACTGCACACTCAAATATGCCATTGTGCACAGTTGGTATTATCTGTCTCTCTGTCTCTCCCTTTTTCTACTTTTTTTTTTTTTTTTTTTTTTTTTTTTTTTTTTTTTAAGCAGTCACAGTCCATGTATAAATCAGAGACATTCTTGCATGGTGTGTCATTAGGCAGGAAAATGGGAATTCAGAATGGTCAGGGCATGGACCTACTCATGATCCTCCTCTTGGCACTGTTCGGAAACACAGAAAAACTCAAAATCCCTTGCATTTATCAGGATCAGGATAGGTGGCATTCATAACAGAAACACAGAGTGCAGTGACAGACCCAAGTTAATTCTTCAGTCTTTGTTTACATCCATTCTTCATTCTGCTCTTCTCTCTCTGCTGATCCCTTCCACTGACCTTCACTTCCAGTAATCCCTTTCTGCCCTCCTTCCCCTAGAACCACACCCATCCTTTGCTCTCTCCGGGACTAATTAAGACGTGAGTGGATTCTGCTCTGTGCTTTCACCTGAGCACTGCAGAATCAGCAGTTATTTCCCCTTCCCTTCTAGTGCAGCTTCACTGTTCTGTGTGTGAGGAAGAAATGAGCCAAGCACTTGACTCCCCTCTGCCCTGCAGTTACTCAACAGGAGCAGGAGCACAATCTGTGCTGTGGCACTTTCCTATACTATTGTCCCTTGAGTTTATTATTTTTATTTATTATTATTATTATTATTGTCTTTATTATTTTTGGCTGTTATTACCAAAAACATACTTTGCTGAGCTCTTTGGTCCTGCAGGGCTTAGGCTGCATTCAATGGTCACCAAGTCGTCACGAAGCTGGTTCCAAAAGTCTCTTTCTTTGGGAATGGTTTGTGAAGGAAGGCAGGAAGAGGGAAAGGAAGTTTGACCTTTGAACAAGGCATGTGCAGCTATCTATCAGATATTCTAGGATGATTCTAGGATGAACACAATATTCTAGGATGATTTAAGCTTTTATGTTTAGTGCCATTAATGAAAACACTTAGGTTGCTTACAGAGAGCAAACTGTACAGCCTTGCTCTCCCTATTATAATTCAAGCTTCGGTTTCAAGTCAACTGACAATGCCAAATTCTTCTGAAAGGAAGGAGTTTAGGAAAACAGACCCGGTAGCTGCAGCTGCAGAGCTTGGTACAGCAGTTATCTGCACTTTGTGAGTCCCTTGAGGCTTTTCAGAGTTAGCACAAGTCCTTCATTTTGCTGACACCTCAGAGCTCGTCAGGCACCACTGCAAAGTTTGATTGTTTGTTGAACAGCTGTACCCAGTGGAGAGACCTGGATATTCCATCTCACAACTGTTATTCAAAATGGATCTTTCCAGTATGAAAAGATTTCTGTGTTTGCTGTCAGAGCTCAGTGTTTTCTACTTTTCCTCAAAATAGATTCATCCAAATAATTGGTTTGCCTTGCTTTAAAAATCTTTTTTGTTGCTACCTTGGCCCCTAGAGGACACCCTGTAAAAGCTTTTTGGCCTCAGATTTGCTGTCATGCCAAAAGAGAAAGTGTAGGAGCAAATCCTCAATTCTGGAACTGTTCCCCTGACAGGCAAGCTCCTGCACACCTTTCCAGGCTGCAGCTGTCCTTGCACATGGGAACTTCACAGAAATTGGTATTTCTGGCTCCAAACATAGGCACCTTCCCCTTTATTGAACATGGAGGCTGATCTGTTGGGATATTCCTTGGAAACACTCTGGTAATAGGTCTTAATATGTTTCAACTCCCAATTACTTTACAATAACCTGGAGGCACAACATAAAATTGCAGCCAGGAAACAGAAGATGCTCTTGCCCAGCTATATTTATTACACTCTTCGATTACTGTGGACATCACTGTGCTCCCTGAAAACCAAATATATAGATATGCCCAGGATAGCACACTGTGGCAAGGGCAAAAACATTGTACAGTTTTAATCAAGGAACACCTTTCTAAAACACTCACTCTAAAAAGGCAGGATATTTTCACTCTCTAAAAGTAAAAACACTGTGCTTTTTTTGTTTGTTCTTTTTTTAAATATTGCATTAAAAAAAAAAAAAAAAAGAAAGGCATCTACAACAGTGATTGCTGAAATAAAGGATTCTGGTTCATGTCCAGATCTCTCTATCCTCATAGTCAGAATAGGACTCCAGATAGACAGGTATATGAAATATTTACTCGAGGTTGTTGTTGGAAGTATTGTACTGGGGTTTAAGCCCCCAGAAAACTAGAAAGAAAAAGCATCTCTGGCTTCTGTTTGAAAGGGGTGTATCATCTCAGCAGAAATCAAAGAATCTCAGAATGGTGTGGGTTGGAGGGGATTGGAAAGATCATTCAGAGCCACCCCTGCCATGGGCAGGGACATCTCCCACTGTCCCAGGCTGCTCCCAGCCCCAGTGTCCAACCTGGCCTTGGGCACTGCCAGGGATCCAGGGGCAGCCACAGCAAATCTGGGAAATCTGTTCCAAGCCCTCACCACCATCACAGGAAAAACTTTCTCCCCAGTATCCAATCTAAACCTGCTCTCTGACACTTTGAAGCCATTCCCTCTTGTCCTGTCCCTCCCTCCCTTGCAAAAACTCTTCCCCCATCTTTCCTGTCATCTCCCTTCAGAAAATGTTCTCATCTGTATCCTCTCCACTCACACGCTTTCCCTTTGTTTTTCTTACTTTTCAAGTACATACTACCATTTTTCCCCCACAAAAACCTTGTCCTCTTCAAACCATGATAAGCATCCAAATATATTTATAGCTCTCTTTATATTCTTTCCTTTCACAGTAGAGGTTTCCCCTCAAGATAGCTCTAATTTTTGCTGATGTTAATGAATAACCAATAAATCAGTTATTTAGGGGAAAAAAAAAAGAACAAAATAAATCAAAACTTGATATTTTCCAATACTTAATAGCTTCCAATACTTTTCTGTGTGCAAGACCAAAGAATCTGGTTTTGCACACTAAAAAAAATACAATAAACAGGGGTTTTATAGCATCCATTCTAATGAACTATGTTTTATTTTCATTTAAATTCCCAACTGTGGAATTGAAGGATTATGTGAGATAATAAGAAACTGAAAGTTTGTAATAGATTTTTAATGATTGTAGCCTTGTCAACCACTGTCAGAAGGTGCATTAAGGACAAAAATTGTTAGATTTAGATCCATGTAGTTAAATGTTATTACACACCTGTATCCCCCCAAATTTGGGGTTAAAAGCAATATAGGCCAATAAAAAATAAATTGTCTCTAAGTGGCAGCCGTGATGTTTTGAAGAACTGCCATTATTTTTTCCCAAAAGAAGAGATTACAGAGACCTGGGTGTCCTCTACTCCTGATTTCAGGGTGAAGGGCAGGACTGAGCCACTCTCAGATATCACAGAGGTACAAGGAGCTCAGATTGTGTCCTCTCAACCCACGTTCTCAAGGACTATATGCAGGTTTCCTTATAATACAGAGTGAATAAACTGAAAAATAAATTAAGGTACTTAACCATGAAGACATTCATGTTCTTTTCCTCCAGCCAATACTCACACATACAGATGCACATGCACCATGTAGCAGACAATAGTCTGCTAAGATGAAGCAAAATAAACACATCCATCCACTGTTGTGTTAAATACTAGCAAACACAGTTTAGATAAACTTAAGGAAAATTCTGCATTACTATATACTGAATAATGGAAAGCTTGTTTTTGCATTTAAAGACTACTCCGACCTGTGTTGGTGAGTCCAACAATTCAGATATTACAGACCTCTTTGTGCAAACACACCCAGTTGCAGTTGCTCAATAACAAAAAAATTATGATATTATCAAAATCCAAGAGCACAGTAAGGAAGTGAATTTACCAAGCTTGAACAGTGCACTAGCAACACAGAACAACTGATCATCAATTACACGGTTAAATATCTACCAAATGCTTAGAAAGTTCTTTGAATTATAATTTTTGAAAAAAATATTGCAAGGTGGTGTCAGGAATCAATAAAACACAGAGAGAAATTAAATCTATAATATGAGTCATATAGAGACACAGATATTTCCATCAGTGGCACAATTTGTCAGAAAATAAAAGTTATATATACTGAGGAGGTGTACAGAAACATCTCCACACACTTGAGCATCATAAACACAACTGTATTTCTGAGTAGACTGTGCAACATTTAACTCAAACTATTTTCTTCCATTCTGCACAGCCCTGGAACAATACATTTCCAATTTCTGCACACAGAAATCATTTGTATGTGTAACAACAGCTGCACCCTGCATCATATATCATTCAGATATGTACTATACTGAAAATATTTCTCCTACCTATTTGTTCTCCCATGAATTTCTCTACAGTATTTATGCTTTAAAATGTTAGATTTTCTTTGCCCAGATTCCCAAGCAATGCCTCATATTTTCTCCCTCTGTCAGTAAATAGACTAATGCACCTAATTGCTTTAGTACAGATTGTTTCACTTCAATATGTTCAGCTTATGGCAGTGCTTAAGCCTGCGCTGTTATCTGTGAAGATATTTGGGATTAAAATGCTATGAAAGTATAAATATTGATTACATACCTCATTTAAACATAACCAAACAAATTTAGACTCAGGATTTCTTCTAATCCGTGAGTAACATCACCACTAAAAACAATTACAACCCAGTACATGTTTATGACACTCAAATTTCTGTGGCATGCAGGAGCTCTTTATCAAAGTTAAAATGCAAACCCACTGCCACAGCACCAGGGTTGTGGTTGGTTTTATGTCTGGTATAAAACAAAAAACATGTTATTTTCCCCTCAAGCAGGCTAGAAAAGCAGGGCTGTCTGAAGCCTTCATGTCACACACACACAGAGAGTCACAGGGATGCAGCAGCACTGAAGTGAAATACATTACTGGGAGGATGACATCCCACTCAGCTATAATTGAACCAAAGTAAACATCGGGCATTTTGGGGGGGAAAAAAGAAACAGGAAACATCTCTGCCATTGCCAGCTGGAAAAAAAAAAAAGAAGCCATAAGAGCCTACCTGAGACAAGCGAGACTGTGTCTTTCTCCCATGAGACAACAGTGATGTATGCCTCCACAGAGGAGGGGATAATGCACTTGAACACTGCTACATTGCCTCTCATGGCTTTCTGGTCCTCCACACGGACTGTATAGGGTTCCCGTAAAACTGCAGGGACAAGAGGAGGGTTTGGTAAATATTCTGCAGCCCCACATCTCACCCACTGCGTCGGGCAGCCCTGCAAAGCACCCCCCAGAATCAGGCTGGGAGCTCTTCTCTCAGTAGCTGACACACATTTACAAGGCTGGTTGCAAGTTGATATGAAAGCATTCCCAGATCTTTTAGTTTCCTCATAATCTGCTTCTCTCATTCTGTGTTCTTTCCTCACCTAATTCTGGGAGGCTGGGGTAGGAACTGCATATCTATGTGGGTAAATGGTGTTGTGTTTTATGTTACTTGTCTGGTTTCCCCAGCCACGTTTCCTTTCACGAAGGGTTTTCTGCTCTATCAAAGAGCACGGAGGAACACACAGGTGCTGGGTGTGAATTAGGCATCCAGAGGGGAGAAGAGAAGGTCAGTGTCACTTAGGATTTTGAAGAAATGAGAGCCAAAGGAGAAAAATCGATGGAGGTGACAGAGAGAGAAAAAGAAATGTGTGTTGGGAACACAGAGAAATGAGAGTAAGTAAGAGGAGAGCTACATTTGATTGACCAGCCCTGAAAGAAACCAGTTAATGGTAAAAAAACAGAAACAAAACCACAATTGTATTAAACAAAAACACTTTATAATAAAACCCAACATGATCCAAAAAACATTTAGAATCAGCGTATTATTTGTCTTGAGTCTGAAAGAATTAATTTAATGGAAAAAGAGAAAAAAGAACTGGATGGACAAGGAGGATAAAAGCACAACTGAAGAAATCCTTCCCACCAAATTAATATTGCTGGGATGAGATGAAGTTGCACGGGGTAGGAGAAAGGAAAGAAGGAAAATCCTGAAATAATTCCATGAAGAGTGAGGGATGAGCATTTCTGTGAGCAAGAGCTCATGGAAAAGGTGGGAGGGAAGGGGGAAGAGGGAAGGGAGAAGG
>WEKY01019747.1:0-19563 GCA_013390045.1 Picathartes gymnocephalus | reverse complement strand
TCCCCTGGTGCAACTCAAAGCTGCTTCCTCGAACTGTCTGTTGCTACTTGGCAGGAGAGACTGACCCTCATCTGACTGCAACCTCCTTTCAGACATTTTTGGAGTGCAGTAAGGTTCCTACTGAGCCTCCTCGGCTGCTGACTAAGCAACCCCAGCTCCCTCAGCTGCTCCTTATGAGACCTGTGCTCCAGACCCACTCCCAGCTCTGTCCTTCTCTGGACACACTCCAGCACCTCAGTGTCCTTCTTGCAGTGAGGGGCCCAAAACTGAAGACAGGATTGGAGGTACAGCCTCACCAGTGCCAGGTGGAGTGGAACGATCATTCCTTTAATTGCAGATGTATTTGCCAATAAGATGGTGGAATTGAACCCTAATTATCCGTTCTTCTTTTGTTGTATTGTGATACTAAGAGACTTCTTGCCATTTTCAAGCACTGTTAGAATGAGAAATAGCTTGTTCTACTTTGAAATGGTGTGTATTTATGAATAAATCTTTTAGATTTATTCCTTTTTTTACCTGTTGGTTGTTTGCAAAATTAGTGCAACACACCATTTAAATCACAATATTACCTTGACATCTATCCTGGCATATCTTTTGGAAACACATAAAGCAGCAGCACTAGAAGGAATGAATTATTTTCTTTTTCCCATCACAGGGAAAAAGTGAGAGAATCAATCAATATATATTTTAAAGACAGTTATTAAAACACACGTAATTATTAGATGAAGTACAAGGTACGTGATCCTTTGTTTAGGAAGTAGAAAATTAAAATAATTTAATCAGCACAAAATCTGAGCACTGCACGAACTTAAGAATCCTTATAATTTATGTAGTTATGTGGGAATCACTCTGAAGGCAAAAGAACCAGTATTTATAACTTCTTCTAAAAATCTTTTTGTTTCAGCACATAAAGTATAATTCAAGTAGCATCTTGGGAAACTGACAAAAGAAACATAGGACATAAACTACTGACAATGAATAAAAATTTTATTAAATTATTAGTTCTTTTTGCTATTAAATATACTTATCTGTCTTTCTTGAATATGAATATTTCAGTTTGAAAGCAACATTACTCTCAAATTTTCCTCTCAGATTATGACATTCTTGTTTACCAGGGGTTTTTTTTTTTTATATCTTCTTTGTGATGCAGGATTCAGTATGGGGGATTTTGTTGTCAGAAGTCTTTCTTCTTTGTTTATGTGATTTCTTTTAATCGGTTGTTGAAAGACAGTATTTCCTGTTCTTTAAGCAGTAACAAACATAAGTGTAAAAGAAATTCAGAAATGTCACTATACATTCCTTATTCTTTGCTAAATTAAATTCATTCAACTGCATTTGAAGCTTGGTGGCACCAATTTGTTTGGAGCAGTTGTTTGGTTTTTAGCTAAAACATATGAACTTGTTTTTTGGAAAGAAAACCAGAGATAGCTCAGAGGTTGAATTTAGCTGTGAGGAACATTCTCACATCACCAGGGAAGAGACTGGGTGTGGGATTTGAATATGCTGGAGTGCAAGTCAAAAGTTTTTTGCTGACTTCAGGGCGCATCACAAGAAAGGTCATACTAGTCAAGTACATCTTTAGGTATTTGTAAGTACTGTTTTCCAATTCTCTTAGTTTACTTCTGAAATTATTGCCAGTATTCTTTTCCAGATGTAGGCTACTTTAGCTGCAGTTATAATCTGCATTTTTATAAACTAATGGACTTGGGTGGTATGATAAACTAGCTTGAAATATTGTGAATTCAGGTTTTCTGACTAATCCTGCTTTACACTGGCACATAAATTGCAGTGGTTGTGATAGAATGGTACTTGTTGGACACGTGTTTTAAGGGAGACATGGCAGGTTTAGGGGATACCATTACTCTCTGTATTTGGATTTTGATCCCTCTTGGATGTGTTTAGATTAAAAATATCTACAAGTTGTTCCACTCCTCCCCTTCACCTTGTATCCTTTGACATTTTTGTAACTCTACATTTATTTCACCAACTGCTGAAATCCTTTATGTGTAGAGAAGTTTCCACTTTAGAACTTTGACCCTTCCTTATTCCCTGGCTCCTCTTTTCTGATTGTCTTTGACTTAAACAAGTAAAACCCAAATTCAAACCAACACAAAAAAACCAAACCAAAACCAAAATCAAAATGTTTAAATGGATTTGTGGCGTGGCCTAGATATCCTTTACAAGGTAAATGAAGTGCCATATGGTAATAAAAAATTCATTGCTAGAAAAATATTTAAAAGTTTGTTTCCCACCTTATACAGCAACTTTGTGTATACTCATTAAAGTAGCTCTTAGAAATTATAGCTTTCTCATATTAACTAGTCTGAAACAAAGTTGCATTTTTTAGCATTTAAGATTCTTTTGTTGATGTTTTAGAGGAAGTTGTGTTTTGGTTGGTCCTTTAATATAGATTTCCCCTTATTTTTTCAGATACTTAAAGCTTCAAAAGAAAAGTCCCTACATCAGGAGGACCAGTCCTAACCATACGCTACAAAAGGGGAGCAGATGGTTGTAATAGACCTTATGATGTAATTACCGAGCAGTTCAGGGTTTGGGGAATGAACACTAAGATGCTGTAAATGGGTTTTAGCCAACTGTCATTTTAGTAAGCATTTTTAACACTTGGATATTTAGTTTACATTCCTGTCTGATATTTTTTTTCCCTTGGTCAAGTTTAGAGAATTCATTATTTTTCTTCTGTGTTTGTGACAGAGTTACAACTTAGAGTTGCATTTCATGTACTGTTTAAGCAATTGTTAATATTCTATTTATAACACAGCAGCAAGTACATTTTTTTCAGATTTTAATATATATCTTTTGTTGTGGATTCATACAGTATGTACAGAGCAGTTTGGTCAAATGAAACATATGATGTTATGAATTTTAGTGTTTCATAACTGCTGATATAGCATACAGCCTAATTGCATTTTATTTAAAAAACACTAATCAGGTACACACTATGCTGTGAAGTTTGACTTATATCTCTTTGCACTGATGTTATGTCAACAGTTAACTAAATGAATTTCAGGTGATTTTTAAAATACCCTAACAAGATATGAAATATGTGTTTAATTCGAACTGGTAGAAGTCCAGATTACAAAATTACAGTTTTCAAAAACACTTTATGTATGAATTAGCACTTTTTGTTTATGCTCATTTGACTTTTCAAGCAAAAATGTCTAGACACTAGATGCGAGCCTGACAGGGAGTCAGTGGAGATTGCAACAAGACTGAGTTGCTGGAATCAGGGTGAATTCAGTAAAATTATTCTGGTTTGGTTTGCCTACCAATATAATGATCTCAAAGCTGGCTTTAATAAGCTTTATGTTCAGTAAATTATTTTAAAAGTCAAAGTTGCATAAAAACTTGATTTGTAAATGTTATTTTTAAAAAAAAAGCTTGTGAAATTCAACCTTAAGAAAAATATGATGTCAAAATTTAAGACCTACAGTTATGAATACTCTTATAAATGCTACATCTGAAATTTAGATACTGTGACTAGAGTGATTTAGAATTTTAATATAACAGGTGTGCTTTTTACCTGTTCTGTGCTGCTGTTCCACAATTACGAAGACATATTTTACTCTTTGATATTTTGCATGTGTTCCTTTTTGGCTCAGGAATAATTGCTGTGATTTTAGGAAGGTGCCAAGCCTGTTACAGGAGCTTAGGAGAAATAAAATAAGATAAACTTATAAAAAGAAAAATCAATTTGGTAACCCTAACAGTTGGTTGCCTTTTGGTTTACAGGGAGACTTTCAATTTCTGTAACACTCTTTTGAAGCAGGGTTTTAGATGCTTACATTTATAGTGAAAGGGGCATCATATATGCCTGCCTTCTTTTTGGGTTTGGGATGTCAGTAACACTCTGTGTGAGTGTTACATCTGATCAACAAATACAGATGTCCCAAAGTGATTTCTTCAGACTTTTCAGGAAAGCAATAATACTCTTAAAGTGCGATGTGTTTTGGGATGGGCTATTCTAGTAAAATTACCTGTGATTGTGAATTGCAGAGCAATAATTTTTACAAAGCCATATTTTGTGAGGAATCTTGGGAATTATTTTAGAATGATGAATGGAGGACTTTTTATGTAACAGTGGCAGCCTATTTGTAGAATTATGGGACTGTGAGAGTATATTATGCTGTGATTGAATTTTAAGTGTTTTGTAACTGGGTATGTGTTTTTACGTGCTTCATGTTTACAAAAATATGCCAAGCTGAGCAAGGTCAAGTGGACTATATAAAAATATGTATATTTAATCCATTTTAATGTTTGGCTGCAATAAAACACAGAAGAATATCTTTGTCTTTCTTGTGTCATTATTTATTTCCAAATGTGGTAGATCTTAGCTATAGGGATAAATATTTCACTGAGCCACTAATTAATATTGTTTTTTAAACTGTGAATTTGAATATTAAAAATATATTTGAGAGTATTATTTACAAGGAGGAAGTAACAAGTAAGATTAATTTTATTTCTGGCTGCTGTTATGTGAAGGAAATGGGCAGTACATTAAGGTCTGTGTCTTCTGTAATTGTGTTGTGATTGTCATTTGGGAGTATTAACATTCTGCAACCAATGTTGCCTGAATTTTTCTCATGAAATATCATTTCTGTTTGTGATTTAAAGTGGATGACTTAGCTCTTCTTAACAAACACAAATGTCTGGGGAAAGTGATATATTTGCTTTACATCCAGAATATTATGGTTTTGGTCCATAGTTTAAATTAGAAATGTAGTAAGGTCCGTGCCCTTCTGTGAAAGCAAAAATCTTCCTTGACCTTTTCAGTTTTCAAACACCTCCATAGCTTTAATGATCTGATTGCTGAATAGTAGTTTAAGAAAAAGTCAGAAGATTACCTTTTTCTTTATACTTTCACATTGCTACATAGCCTCTTGTTATATGTCAGTTAATCTATGAATCGCTTTTTTTGGAAATGACAGAAAGAAATACCAGTAAGCAAAGAGTAGAATACTAAAGTTGTATTTTAACACTAACAATCTACTACAATTTAAGTGACTTTCTAATATTCTCTGTAATTGAAAAGGTACCATATCATGGCACTTCTTTCTAAGTAAAGAAAATTACTAAGATTTGATATAGGAAATATACTAAAAAATGTAATGATTTTACTGAACATCATTTGTAGTCTTAGATGTTTCAAAAATTATGTATCTGTAAATAAATTGTATTGTGCATTTATAGTGTCAGTTGAGATTAATGTAACATCTAGAAGGTCTGAAACACATTTTTTTAATTGTGACTTGGGTCATTCTCATATGCCGTCAAACATTTAGTTGTATTGTAATATGAAAAATAAATTTCTTCTTCCTGGTGGAAACCTTCTTGGGAATCCCTGATGCATTCGTTGTATAGTGATAGCAGTCCTAGCCTATAGAGATTAGCTAAAGGTGTTTTGTCAGTGATTTTCATCTTGATTTATTTTGCTGGAAATGAAGAAATTGAGTAAAGGGTGGGAGTGGTTTGAAGAGCTAAGAATTTTTCGTTTGTTTGCTTGGGCTACAATTGATTTAAGTTGATGAAAAAATAGTCTCAAGATTTATTATCACATCCCTGTCGTTGAGAAAGCACATTTTTAAGCCTTTGTCAGAAATAGCGTAATTAAAACCTTTTGCACCATTGATCTATGCTAGGGATCAGTGTGGAATATGTGCTGAATACAATGCTGAAGTGAATTCTTTGTGAAGTGTGGTGAGAACTGAGAGAAATGAAATCTTCAGAGCTAACAGGATCAAGTTGTGATGAATTTCAAAAGCAGCTGCCTAGAAGGAGAAGCTGGAGTATTTAAAGATCATTGGAGAGGCTTTGGTGAAGTCAATGGCAACTAATTTAGCAAAATACAGGCTGAAAAAAGTTTGGCGAGCTGATTCTAGTGCATAAATAGGTATAGAGAGCTGTAGGTTGTATGATGCATGAGTCTCAGGAATTACGAAATGTGAAGCCAGACAAGAGATGGGAGATAGGAGCAGGCTTTAGAGTGAGGAAGTAATACAGTGTTCTTCCCGTGACAGCAAAGGAGTTACAGAAATAACATCAATGTCCAAAATGGGTGGAAGAGGGTTATCCAGTGACCTAGAATGAAGTAGAGAGAAGAGGCCAGGTGAGAATCTCGAGTGTTGTTGATAAAGGAGAGGATACAGGGAAAATGGGTGGCTAACTAGCATGATGTGTCATGGTAATGTGAGGTGGTAAAAACAGAAATATCAGTATATAAACTGGTTTGTGTGAAAACTGTAAAAATAAACTATTATTTGATCTGATGCTGCATTATTGCTGTCTTTAAAATATAGTGTTTTGGATGACATATGACCATTTTATTGATTGTGTGGTATATACAAAAAAATACAGAAGCCAGGGTTTTAGGAAGTGCTGCACAATGCTTTCATTAATATACTGCTACAGGAATAATTATCCCTAGTATGCAATTGATTCTATAGATCTTTTGTCATTTCTTTCAATTTAATTGACAGTCTAGATCTCATGATGTAATTGAAGAGGTGAATGACTTTCAGCGTGACCATGTTTATTTAATTTACCGTATAATCAAGTTAATGCTCATTCTGCCTTGTACTGAATATAAATTAGAGTTATAGTGTCCATACATTCAGTAATAGCAGTTGTCAGCCTATAGTAAAGGGTAAAATTAGAGTGCTAAAAATTTTTATTACATGTGTGTACATCATCCAGTTTCTTCATGAAAAAATGCAATGTTTTCCAGCATTTTTAAATGTTGTATTCACATATAATGCTTCTGAGCAGCCAGTTTAAAAAACAGTGAAGACTGAGTATTCAGACAAGGTATCTCTAGATTAGTTGGAAATTAAAGAAAATGTTTTCTAGATATATAAGAATACTTCAAAATTAAACAGTATATGTTAAAGAGGACATTAACTAGCTAAAAAGGCAACAGACTCTGTTTAGTGTTCTCTAAGATTACTAGGAGGAAATATTGGAAGCTTATTGGGAAAAAATTGGAATTGGAAACAGAACAGCAGTGTTGGAATTGTGAGGCAAGATGCTTTATATGTTACAGAGTAGGGCAGGATCAAAAAGTGTTTAGCAGGGAGAAAAATATCTTTATTTTTCCACCTTCATGAAATACATGATTTTTCTACAGACTTTAGCTTGGCTTTGCTACAGACTGTCTTAATGCTAAGTTAACATGTACCTCTGCACTCAGATGTTTACAAAACACCTATTACATAATTTTAAAAGTTGAAGAAAGACAAACGCTTCCAAGTGCCCAATTCACTTCTAAAAATGAGACTTAGCTTCCCAATTGATTTTGTTTTTCACATTTTAACCAAATGTATGTATTAAGCTAGTGTTCCCAATAGCTTTTAATTAGTGAACAGATTTTCTTTCTTGCAAAATAGATTGCATTGAAAGTGTGTGTCAACAAAATATATTAAATATCTAGAGGGGAAATTCTGTGAAATGTTTTGTGACGGAAGCAATAATGTACTATTTGAAGCATCTGCAGGGAAAAACCTTTTAGGTAGCTGTATAGTTCAGACAATAATCTATTGTTATTTTAAAAAATAAAAATGAAACAAAGGGTCCTGTTGACTCAATTGTTTTGAGTATAAACTGTAATTTTCTTGTATCTCTTTCTTATGTTAAATTGATTTCAATGAAATTATATTTTTAATGTTCTAGGGAAAAGTGAAACAGAAACTGAACAAGACAAAACAGAAAAAGGTAAGTCTGAAAGTAACATTCTGTTCTGAAATTCAAAACCATGCTTTCTGAGAGGATTGATTTAAATCAGATGAAAGAGTAGTGAAGCTTAGCTTCTGTACATCTTATGTAGATAAACTGCAGTTGAATAAACATCCAGCGAGCATGTGCTTTTGTAGGTAAACACTTGGTTGTTCCCAAGGTTGGCATCAAGGTATGCCAATGTATCTTACCTGGTCACAGAACAAAATTATGAAATTGTTTAGGTTGGAGAAGACCTTTAAGGTCATCGAGTCCAACTGGTAACCGAACACTGAACCATGTCCCTAAGTAACACATCTTTTACATACCACCAGGACAGCCTGGCAACCCTTTCAATGAAGAAATTTTTCCTAATGTCCAATCTAAACCTCTCCAGGAGCAACTTGTGGCCATGGCCTCTTGTTCTGTCCCTTGTTACCTGGGGAAAGAGACCAATCCTCACCTCACTACAACCTTCTTTCAGGGAGCTGTAGAGAGCAATAAGGTCCCTCCTGAGCTTCCTTTTCTCCAGGCTAAACACCCCCAAACACTCCCAGCTCCCTCATCAGACTTGTGCTCTGGACCCTTCACCAACTCTCTCTGAACTCGCTCCAGCACCTCAATGTCTTTCTTGTAGTGAGGAGCCCAAAAGTGAACACAGGATTTGGGTGCAGCCTCACCAGGGCTGAGTGCAGGGGAAGAATCCCTGCCCTGGTCCTGCTGGCCACACTAGGGCTGATACAGGCCAGGTGCCAGTGGCCTTCTTGGCCACCTGGGCACACACTGGCTCATGTTCAGCCAGCTCTTGACTGGTAGCCCCAGGTGCTTTGCTGAAGCGCAGCTTTCCAGCCACTCTTCCCCAAGCCTGTAGCATTGCAGAGAGTCAAGGAATGGTTGTGACAACCCCTGCTGTTTCAGGACTAAAATATTCAGTGTCATACTCCGGGTTTGGTATTCTGAAGGTCAGAGTTTCACCAAGTTCCTTCTGCATCTGAGGGCAAGAGGCAACCTGGGCTACCTGGCCCCTGGAGCTGGGTTCAGCAGTGCCATCTGTGCTAAGCGTGAAGAGACAGGTGACATGCAAATCAGTCCTTGTCAACACCATGATAACCTAGTCTGGCTTGGGTTAGGAAGGAGGGTGCAGAGACAGATTAGATGGAAAAGCAGTGAGGTTGTGCTGAAGAGCACTGTGAATCTGCTCTCCCTACAGTGACATTTGTCCTGGCCCCATGCATTTCCTGTCACTGCTCAAAGCTTGCAAAAACTCCTTCACTGAGGTCATGGCTGATTGCTGACAATGTCCAGAAACCTCAGGGCCTGTGCCAAGGGATTCAGTGGCTCTACTCCTTTTTCATTGTGTTTCCATTTTCAGTGTGGCTGTTATTTTATATTTGACTACTTAGGAATGCTGCTTTTCTGATATTTTGGTACAGTTTATTTGGTTTGGTTTTGTATATTGGTATTTTAAACATAAATTTCTAGGACTGGGAAACTTGAAACATTTTATTTAAGTGTTAAATATGTCACAGGTAAGCATGACATATAAAAAGTAAAAAACCCAACCAAAACAACTTAGAAATCTTGGCAATTGTGCCCACATTTCCATTTAGTGGCAGGGAATATCTTACTGCAATGGACTTACATACTTAATAGTAGGAAAAAGCTCACCATTATGTGCTGCTTTTATTGACCTGTTTGAGCTGTATAATAAAGTGACATAAAAGAGCCATCCAGTATGGGTAAAAAGCAGTCATAGGTAAAAATGCCAGCTCGTGTAGGAAACTCACTATTATGCAATGTTATTCATCAGAGCTTGTACAAGAACTTTAGGACATGAAAGTATGACAAAGTGGAGCTACTTTCCTTTTCTACCCTAAGTGCTTTGTTGTTTCGTTTCTTTTTAAACAGCAGCTAAATAAATGCCACTGCAGATTACAGGATTTCTATGAGGTGGGAAAAGGGATGGTTTAGTTTTCTAGGTTAAATTGATAGAATTTTGCCTCCTACCAGGAAAAGCAACCCTGCATTTTTTTTTTTCAATGAACTTTGTTTATAGTTACACTGCTTGTGTGATTTTCATACAAGTTGAATTTTGTTGAACTTTTTTCATAGTTTGAACTGTTCTAAGTTTTCACTTCCAGAAGGAATGGCTAGCTATAGATATCCTAGGCACAGGAAGTGGTATAAGTTACTATTGATTTGGTTTATTTTAAATTACCCTAATAAGATGCAGCAGTAAATTGATGAGAGATGTATTATAAAATATACTGTACTGTGATTGGTATATGTAGAAAACTTGGAAATGTAAGGAGTTGGGAATTTGAAACTTCATGCTTGGCTTGGGTTTAGGATTTGCTTCTGATTCTGACAGTACATTCTGATGTGCAAGTGTGCATTTGTTTTGTGGTATTTGGACATACAAGTTCCAAAGAGCCTTCTGTGCAGAAAGTAATTATAGTTTTGAGTAGCTCTTACAACATAAATATTTTTTTCCTGTTGCAGCCTTCATAGTACTTGGTTAGCAAAGTGTCCTAATAGATAAGTAAATTTTAGTATTCAACAGTATTTAATCAAGTTTATTAAAAGTCTTACTGAAAATTCTTTGATGTTATCAAAATCCCGCTCTGGAAAGTCCTCTGAAGAAACAAAAATGAAAATAAACTTGTTTCTAACATGCAGTTGCTTCAAGGTTTCTCTGTTGTATTTAATTGAGGTGGATTCTTTGTCTTCTCCATAAGAATGTAATCAGACTTTATATTTAAACAAGTAATTGAAATTGAATGGGTATTGCAGGTGAATCTGACAACTAATTCTTTAAAAGGTTTCACAAGTAGTACAATGCAGGACATACATGCCACATCCATAAGGTGTCTTTCCATCTGAGATGATTTTAGTTGTTTTTGATCAAATAGACTAGAAAAAAGATTAGTTTTAAGTAAGAACCCTAATTTTTCTACTTTGATTTATATTGGACATGTATTAAATATTCATTTATAGTGGTGAACAGATACAAAAACTGAAATATCATTTTCAGCTATGAACATTTGTTTCATACAGTGAATTTCAGCATAGATACTATTATTATAAATAATAATTTTCCCTTTTCCAAACTGATAAGCCATGACAGTAAAAGTGAATTCTGTTTGGCTGGAGCACTCTGTTGCATTGCATTAGGGACAGAAGTACACATAAGCCAGGCTTAGGACAATGTCATTCCACAAGTGACCCTGTCACTTGGTGTCATTTTGATAGCGGGTCAGCATTCACCACTGTTTGCTCTAGGTATTTACCTTTGAAAATATGTAGGATTCCACTGTGATACAAGTAGAGATCTAATCTGAAGAGGCTAAAGTGCTGTTCTTCTGACTAAATGTAGGGGTTTGCTGCAGAGTAAGATCAGTTATCCCCTAAATTCCATTGGGAACCTTCACCAGAGCTCTGTTGTCTGGAGAAAGAGCTTACACGGTTAGCTCACCTCTGGCATTGTCACCTCAAATTAGGTGGCCTGAGTTCCAGCCTGGCAAGTTCTGCTTAATAAGAGCATACATAGTACCTATTGATTTGCAAATTTGATACAGGCTGCAATTAAATATCTATGAGCTGTGTGCAGAATGACCAACACAGAAGCGTAGTTGTTAAAGTCCAAAACTGCTGCATAATGCCATTCTGAACTACATATATAGGATATTAGAATATTACAGTGTATTTTTGAATAGAAAATCAATGCAGAAATTTCTTTCTGGTTTTGTCAAAGGATTGCTTGAGTCTCGCCTTTGAGTGAAGCCAAAAGTCTTAATGGTGAAAGACAGATGAATGATGGAAATACATGCCAAAAATAAAATTACCATTCTGCAGTTATTTCCTATGATCAACATCTAACCAACCAACAAACAATAGTTTCATACAGAAAACCCTATAGAATACTTTTTACTGCAAGGGAAATTGTTCTGGAATAACTGCAGCTAAAGATTTATTATAGTCATTAGATTCCAGCTTTATTAGTCCCTAAAATGCCTCAGTTTTTATTGTCTGATTACTTCTCCAGATAAGTTGATTATAGTGGTTTTGCCTGTTCTACCAATACAGTCTAGAAAGATCTTTTAATTATTGTAGTGCTCCTGGCTTTAAATTGTCTAGATGCAGTTACTTGGTTTTATACCTTCTAAGTTGTCATTTATAGAAGCCCATAAAACAAGTAGATCACCTACACTCCCTGTATCTCACCTAATGAGCTTCCCAAACAACAGGACAATGACAGGATTTTTCATCATCATCAAATTCTCATTCGAGTGCCCACTGAGAGGCAGAACAATTTCCAGAACTAATCTGGGTAATGATACGGGGCTAGTATCAGGAGGGAGGACAATTACTTGAGCAAATTTTGAATTCCAAGTAAAAGTCTACTAATATATGTGTATGCTTTTCAGAACATAATTGAAACTTTGAACTGGGAAGGTGTAGTATTAGTGGTGGGTGGCAAAGAGAATTAGTAAAACAAAAGGTCACAAAATTAGTTGGAAAACAAGTACAGACCATGATCATCGGTATCTGCTTGTCATTGTCCCACACTCAGAAGCTGCCATTCACAAGTTGCCAAGAGCATTATTACTGAATTTGTATCACAGCAGGGATGGGAGAGTGTTTAGAAAACAAAGCCTCTAACCCCACCCCTGGAAATTGCTTCCTTAGCTTTTCAGAGTTTAAGACAGAGAATTGACAGGAGAAGCCTTTGCTGCGAGTGACTCAAGAGACTGCATTACACAAAGGGGTTTTTATTTCAGATTAGCTTTAGAGATGGCATAACATAAGGAGACATAACCATATAGCTACAGCCTCTACAGTTAAATAATTATAACTTTTATTAAAACTTTATTTAAGACTCAAATAATAGAATTATAGAACAGTTTGAGTTGGAAAGTATTTTTAAAGGCCATTTTGCCCAACCTCTGCATTGAGCTCATTCAGTTTTCTGGCTAGCAGTAAACACAACATACAGTCAGTGGAGCAGGATTTTTCCAGTGTACTTTTCAATTCAAGAACTGGGGACCATGTGTCCTCAAGGTGGCTGTAAAGACCAGCCTTTATCTTGAATCACTTATACCTTATAAAGGAATTAAAACTGGAGTCCTAACTCCTCTCTGTTTTGCATACGAGTAATAGCAGATGTAAGATCAAGGAAGCTGCCAGGAATTCTCCCTTAACATTATAATGACAATACGAATGAATCAGTAAGTGAATAAAAAATCTAATTACAAGAACCAAACCACATTTACGAGGTGGTTTGTTAGATAGGGAGTAGTGTCTTTCAATCCTCATGTTTTCTCCCCAGGTCCACAGAGAGATTTTAATGTTATTGTCTCGCCGTTTCTGAGGAACTGGAAATTTCATTAGAAGACATGTTTAACAAGAAATACGCTAATATGTAATATGGACTCTCATAATCACAGAGCAGGCCTCTCTCAATTGACTGTAAATCCTACAGCATGAGTTTCCAAAGACTGAAGCAAGACCGTTTATCCTGTGTGGAAGGCAACCTTCCCCCCAAGACTCCAAGTTAGACCAGCCAGGCTGTCACTCATGGCTCTCAGTGAGCAGACCAGGTTCAAAATGTCAGCTCCAGCACTGGAGGGTAAGCCTGCCCTCCCACCCCACCAGATTTTCTAGGCTTTGAACATAAGAAAGGGAACAGAAGGTTTAGAAAGGGAATCATTAGCACTGAGAGCTAGAGGGAGGAGGAGAAAAGGGCAGCAAGTGGAAAACTGCCTGAGATAGTCCCAGTTGATATTTCCTCTTGGCCATGGTTGCTCATCAGCTAACAAGCTCTCTGTTTGCAGTGTCCGTCCTGGCATGTCTGTTGGGTCAGAATAAAATCACAGAATTACAGAATATCTGCTCCCAATATTTTGCAAGGCACAGGAGTCAGAGATGATTTGTGTTAAGTGTATGGAAGTGCATACTGGTTTTTAGATACAAACACTAATTGTTCTGGAAGTTTTAATAGCAGCATGATGTTATCTCCTACTTACTTTGCTCAGGAAGAAAACGATGCATGTATCCTTTGATCAGAAGCTCAGTGTATGTCAGCAAGGACAAAACAGTTCATGCTATGTGTTGTGGTAAAGATACCCCATCTTTTAAATTATCTTTTCAGGAAACAACAAGTTGAAGTGTTTACAGTGTAGAAAATACCTTCACCCACTTAAATTTGCTATATGTTAAAATACTGTGGTGTCTCTCTAGGATAAAAAAAATGTGCTAATAGTGAAAGATTATTATGATAGTATTCAATATTTTTGTCCATTTCTGGCTAATGATAGTTAACTGCTTTGACGTACCTGGCTGATATCTAATCAGGCAAGTCATCAGTGTTTTCTCTTGTAGGAGAATGAGCTTTTCCTTAGCCTGGATGATGGTGTTATATTTCAGATGAAAAAGTGAAATGGTTTTTGTGAAATGGGAAAAACCATTTCCAGTTCTCTGGAGGCTAGAGAGGATTCATTTACTCCATTATAGAAGTAGTATTACTAGTTATTTGTGACATTTCTATGAGTTTTTTCTCTATTGCTTTGGACTTAGGGTCATATATAATCAATTTTTTTTCCATGTACTAGTTATCTCTTTTTGTTTTCCTTGTTACTCCATGTAATTGGTTTGGATGCACTTACTGCTTTAATATAATTGTCTACTTGGTATTTTATACCAATTTCAAACCTCAGGTTCTGCTCAGTTACACTGGAATTTGGAGACATTTGATCATGTGAGGACATTTGTCTAGAAATTCTTAAAAGTTTTGATTCCTTGATTACTATATCTTCAGGTAGCTTTTCACATTAAAAGCTGTCAAGTATCAAGAAATAAAATTCTGTGAATAAATCAACAGTTTGCAAAATTGTTTTTCTGATGCTGTTTGGACAGTTACTTAAGGTAAAAAAAAAATCTTCAGATGAAGATTTACAGAACTTGGTTTTTTGGAATGTTATTAGTATTTTATTTTTGCAGAAGAAGCTAATAAGAGCAGTGGTAATTGAGATTGCTTCCTATCACAAGACAGTGTTTTTAATCATGACTTTCCTGAAATTAGAGCACTGAGGTGAAATTTTGCATTGGGAAAAGTTTTGGAGCTTCAGTATTCTATTGCTGGCATTGGGCTAGGAGGAATCTCAGCTACTGTGGTGACTGGCGCAGTGAACTTCTGTGGGAATTTCTTTGGTTGTCAAATGAGAGAATGGAAGTTACCTGTGTAATTATGCTGTTGGCATCAAAGCACATAAACATATAATAGGATATTACAGAAATTGTAGAACATATGACTAAAGCTTAAAGCTTACTTTGTCTCTTTAGTTGACCGGAGGCCTTATCAGCTGCATGCATTGCTCTTGGCAGGTGCTTACACATCTTGTTATTGCAAATTTTCAGTAATTAGAATTCCACAACTGCCCTCAGCAACCTGCTCTACTGTGCTTGCTCAGAGATAGTAGTTCCAGATGTTCAAGACAAATTTTCTGTTATAGCCATTTTAAGCCTTCTCTTCCTTATCCTATGATGATACAGAAAATAATTTATTATTTTCATCTCTGTAGCTATGTTTTACAGAGCTGTGTGTACCCTTCTTCCCATGGCAAACTCTTTATTACTGCTTTTTTACCCTTTGTTCTTGCTTATTGTTTCTCCCCTCCCTACCCCAATTAAAGACAAAATATTTTTAAACCACTCTTCAAGAGTAAATGATTCAATTAGGTTTAACAATATGGTTACTTTTCCTTAATTTTGATGTGATTCTCTTGTGGTCTGAAGAGTATCTAGCAGTGTGTTCATTATTATTCAAAAAGAATTTCCCTGTCCCTAGTAGAAGTAAGACTGTCACTGCTTTTGGTGATGATAAGGTTCTTTTCAGCATAAAGGCAAAATACGCCTGGTATTTTAGTTTTTGTATGCCAAAATAGTTATATGAAATATTTCATCAACTTTCATTGGATGATATGACAGGCTATTAAGTTTAATGCACATTTAATGTAATACATTGCTACTTCCAAAATATTCTCCTTCTATTTTTTTTTTCCTCTGTATGTTGTTGAGATTGCTTGTCATCACTGGTTTACTCTCCAGCAAAAGAACTAGCATAGTTTCTTATAAGACTTCTTCCTAGCTTGCTGCTTTTCCAGTGGAAACTGTTTTCTCTAAGGGAGTCTTTGGGAATCCTATGACAGCCATCCTAGACAGTGTGCCTATTCTTACATCCAAGGCTATTATTGAAAATCCTCAGTAGTATCCTTGAAAGTCCATAGTATGATACGTAAAAGGATTGTTACCATTTTAATGTTCAGCCTGATTTGGACTACCCAGTTGTGTGATCATGCATGACTTCAGTGTCATGGTGAAATTTGTCATTGAAGAAAAATTACATCTATTTTCCCCTGAAAACAGACAAGTTAACTTCTTTGTATCATTGAATTTAATATATTGAGTCACATCTGCTAAAAGATTATTGCAGTAGAAGGAGGCAATGGATAATTTATTAAAATACCCCTGCAGGGAGATAGCAGGCTATCTGGTTAATATAGAGGAATGCTTGATGGTTACACTGAAAGCTCCCTGGTGAATCCTTTAACACAGGAATAGAATGGGAGATGAAAATGATTGCTCATTATATAATGTTTACTGTGTTATATTGGTGCTTAGCAGATGAATAATATTTATGTTAACAGCTCCTTTCCAGCTTTTTATATTGATCTCCTGCTGGTCTGGGGCTGATATATAATTGTACTGAAAATAGAAAGAAATTACTTTTTTTTTGTAATGGAGGGTGGCAGGTTCTTCCAACACATCACGCAAGCTGGATATGAAGGGAAAGTTATTGTGTCTTTGTGCCACAGACTTGGAAGATTTTCATTTACTTATTTTATTTACTTTCTTTTCTGAGCTTTTTCTCATCTTGTAAACTTAAATGAACTGCAGAGACAGTGTCCCACAGGCAGGGGAAGTTTCTTGGTGGGTGGGAAAGCTTCTTTCCTTTGCCTTGGTGGAACCTCATTGTTGCCATGCTCACTGAGTTCGAGAAGGAGCAAATGACTGTCTTTCCATGAATGCTGAAAGCTAAAAAGCTGACAAATAGCTGTCCTGTCTCACTGAAATACAGTTCCTGTGTAGCTGGCCAGCCTTAGAAAAAGATTTTCGCTCGTGCTGTGAGAACTGAGAATTAACATTTTAGTTGCAGTTTATGTTACTTAGAGAACAGAAAATTAACCAAGTGTCTGGTGGCAGTATCCTGTTGGAAGCTCCCGAGATACTGAACCCAGAGGAACTGACATGCCTCAGTTTTCTTGCTAACAACAAAGGACAGTTTCACATGGCAACTAAGAGCAAAACGAACCTAAATGGTCCTCAAAGTCACTTGCTTTCATTGGTTCCTTGGGTTGATGTTTCTTGGTTCTTCCACTCCTGCTGGTAAGCAAGCCAGGCCTTAGAAATAGCAATGGTTTCTTGAAAAACTGAGCTGGCATATTTTTAAGAAAGAAAAAAACAAATGCAAAACCCAACAAACTTTTTGCATGTTATGGGTTGTTCTTTTCAAGCCCAATGACATTATGTGAGAAACTTCTCACCATACCTGTCAGTCACTGTGGACTGATGGTTTGGAATTGAGGGATCCTTGCGCTTGTAATAAGAGCTGGTTCTGTGAATTTTACTGGACTCAAGGGGTGTGAACACTTGGAAGAGAGACAGTGCTGTGCTCCTTAACCATTATTATCATTAAATGCATGAAAAGGCAGTAAAGACATCGGTTTCCTATGGAAAGGAGGATAGTAAAGTAAGAGAAAGACTGGAATCAGCGATAGGTTGGAAAGCATTTATCCTACATCATCTGTGGGGAATAAACAAAAGACATTAAAAGCATCTATATTATTAAGAAAAATGCAACACTTCTTTTTAGCTGGTGCAGTTCCATGATAACTGCATGCCTTAAGAGCATTACTGTGTACTTCAGTATAAGTGCTTGATTTCAAATCAGGTTACAATAAAAAACTTGGAAATGTTTAGGGAAGCAAAACCAACAATTAAACTATGCTATTTGTTGGTTTGTCCTGTAAAAGGAGTAAACTCCTAAATATCAGACAGTTTTGTTTTGGTTTTTTTCTTCTTCTTGGTAGCTAATATCATGAAGAGTTACAGTCCCCACTATTATAAGAGGAATCAACAGAGATATAATAATACGAATGCATTGCTGCTTTAGTACCTTTTGTTTATAAATCTTAATACATTTTTTATATTTAATGCTTTATATAACCTTTGTGAATAAAAAAATGGAATTTAGTAGGATAGCTTAAATTCTGTTCCCTTCCTGCTCCTGAAAAGCAATGGCATCTATTCAACTGTGCATACCAGCACTGCAGAAGGGTTTAGAAAGGTAATGTAAATGAAACTCCACACAGAGCTGTCTAACATTGTAAAGAACAGTAAAAGTCTTACACAGAAAAAACCAAAAGTAGTCAAGTGTGGTTATTTTTCATTATATAGAGAAGAAGTTCAGACATCCTCTAATGATTGGATGGACTTAGAATTGGTTTAGCATTACCCAAGGCATTGATCTTTCTCTGAGGTTTAACATAGACAATGTCATTTGTCTGCCAGAAACTCTGTGTAGGATCAGAGTCTCAGAGAGACGGTGTCATTTAATGAATCATGAGCACAGCTTCCAGTAGCATGTGGTGGCTCATTTCTGAACAGTGCGCCTGAGGACTTGGGAAGCAGAATAAACGATGGCTAGTTACAATAACTTGTTATCCAAAATACTTGCTACAGCATAGGAGCAGATGATATTGAACTGTAGGATGTTTGCTTTAAGCTTTACACATACCAGTTACAGCATTCCCTATTTAAACTTCTACAAAGAAAAGAGTAATTTTACTTTTTTTCCTGCTATTAATGACCCACTTTCCATAGAGGGGGAAAAATCAGTAATGCATAATTAAAGCAAAAAAAAGGTGCTACTAATTACAGATATACATAACTAGTAGTTACTTCTATCAGACAATATGTATTCTGCTTGTGTCAGAAAAGGTAGAGTCTTTTTTCCTAATGAAGTGCAAGTACAGAGTTAAGGTGTTGCAAATGTGGAAGAATCCAGTTACCTGCTGTCATATCATTTCAGTAGCGTACTTGCATTTTTTTAACAACTAGTATACTTAATGCAACCAAGTAGACATTGCTTAAGAGTAAACTACTGTGAAGTAAATAGCTGTTTAAATTGACACCGTTTGCTTGAATTTCCTTCAAATGCAGTTTGCTTTACACAATTTCTTTCAAGGCTGATATGGTACATACTGCTGCTGCTCTACTGCTGTGTGATAGCTTACTAAGCTGTAGAAACTTGATCACTTAAAGCGGTCTTAACCCGACATTTCAGTGTTGAACTTATTTTCATCAGGAAGTTCAAACACTTGACTTTTTGGGTCCCTTCTAATGTGAATAACTATGATTTCTATGAACTCTTCTAATCACAGAATGGGTAAGGTTTGAAGAGACCACAATGGCTCATCTGGTCCAACCTTCCTGCTCAAGCAGGCTCATCCTACAGCATATGGCACAGGATTGCATCTAGACAGTTCTTGATAGTGAGGGAGACTCCACCACCTCTCTGGGCAGTCTCTTCCAGTGCTTGGTGATCTGCACAGTAAAGTTCTTCCTTGTGTTCAGGAGGAACTTCCCATGCATCAGTTTCTGCCCATTGCCTCTTGTCCTATTGCTTGGCAGCACTGAGAAGAGCCTGACTCCATCCTCTTGTCACCTACTTTTAAGATATTTATGCACATTAATTAGGTCCCCTTTCAGTCATCTCTT
>WEKY01019745.1:21365-31725 GCA_013390045.1 Picathartes gymnocephalus | reverse complement strand
CCTGAGCCACCCCCGTGCCATCCTTTTGCCACCCCTGTGCCACCCCCGTGCCACCCCTGCTGTTTCAGGCCTGGGAAACAGAAGCTGCCGCAGCGCCAGGAGCCGCTCCCTGAATGGAAGGGGAACCCCCCGTGTTCCAAAGCCGGGGCTGGACACAGCCCTGCCACAGGGACAGCCCCTGCACAGAGCAGGAAATCGTACTTGAAGCATCAGCCTGGGCATTTTGGCATTCCTTTGGTTTTTTTTATTTTCTTTTTGTTTTATTTCTTAAAGCAAACCTTTGCAGGCTCACAAAAGTGACAAAAGATCCCGGGATGTCCCTTCAGTTGCCTGAAAAGGAGGATTTTCAGCAGAAAGTGAAATCAGTGGAATCCTTTCGCTTTCTTTCTTAGTGTTTTAACAACCGTACCCGGGGTTTCTGACACCTGGAACTTGCTGGAAAAGTTAAGAAAAGAAAACACAGCTGCAGGGTCTCAAAGCAGGGCACGACCAAGTCAAAATAATCTGACTGGAAAATCTGGGGGCTTTTCATTCACACTGAGGTTTTCCCACTACTGGAGATCCTGAGATACACAAGGTCATTTAGATTCCTGGTTCAATTGGTCGAGTTTTACTTAAAATCATAATAAATGTCCTTTCGTGATGAATGATCTGTGACAATATTTGCCAGCTGAAGCCCACAGAGCCTTGAAGTGTTGCTGATTTCGCTTTCTATTAATATGGGTAATTATGTTTACTTTGCCACTTGGGATCGTATCATCATTGAAATAATTAGTGCATTTCCAGATACTTTGATAGATCTAAAAATTTCCTCTAAAAGCCTCCAAATACAAACGAGGAGAACAAGAGAGGAGCATAATTATATTATTTTTCAATTTAAATATTTTTAGATCCGTATCAACACTAGGAGTGGGGGGTGGCACATGGGTTTGGAGTGGAGCTGAATATTCCTTGCCGAGTTACGGAGGAAAAGACTGACTCACGTTCTTTGAGAAGGGATAAAAGACCTGGAGGGAATCTCTGGAGCAGCACTGGCAGCTGGAGCTTTCCTCACTTCCAGCACCTCCTTTCCCACAAATTTTGGAACAAGGGAGTGGCTCCGGCTGTTCCTCCAGGTGCCTTCCCACACACCCTGCCCCTGGGGAGGATGTCCAGGAGCTGCATCTTGGCTGCCTGCTTCCTTCGGAAAGAATTCTTCTTTTTGTCTGCTTGGGAAGCATTTCAGAGATTTTTTTTTTTCCCCCCCATATTTTTTTTTCCTTTGTAACCAGATTCTATTTCCATTTCGTTGGAAATTCTATTTCCAAAGAATTTGGGTGAGCCCATGGTTCTGGTGACTGAGAATTAAAGATATTTTTGGGGCATGAGGGATTATCCATTAAACAAACTTGTTACAGTGGGGACTCATTTTTTTGGATGCAAATATCACCTTGGATTTCCCAGGGTGTGGTTGTAAACGGGGATCTGTGTGGCCACAGCCTGTGGCTGTAACGCCGGGCTTTGTGTGTCTGCAGCTTTCATCCATCCTCAGGGCTAACGAGCAGGGAGCAATTAGCAATTAGTTAGCTCAGCAATTTCTGGGAGAAGGGCTTGCTGACCCCCCCCCCTCCCCCGGGGGGGGATGCTGCAGCCTCTCTCCAGCACATTCTGCTTTGAGACTTCCCAAGGATATGTTGTGCTTTGCAATTTCCTAAGGATATGTTGTATTTTGGAGCTTCCCAAGGACAGGTTCTGCTTTGAGACTTCCCAAGGACAGGTTGTGCTTTGGAATTTCCCAAGGATATGTTGTGTTTTGGAGCTTCCCAAGGACAGGTTCTGCTTTGGAATTTCCCAAGGACAGGTTCTGCTTTGAGACACCCCAAGGACAGGTTCTGCTTTGGAGCTTCCCAAGGTTCTGCTTTAAAACTTCCCGAGGACAGGTTCTGCTTTGGAGCTTCCCAAGGTTCTGCTTTAAAACTTCCCAAGGACAGGTTCTGCTTTGGAATTTCCCAAGGATATGTTGTGTTTTGGAGCTTCCCAAGGACAGGTTCTGCTTTGAGACTTCCCAAGAACAGGTTGTACTTTGGAACATCCCAAGGACAGGTCCTGCTTTGGAATTTCCCAAGGACAGGTTCTGCTTTGAGACACCCCAAGGACAGGTTCTGCTTTGGAGCTTCCCAAGGTTCTGCTTTAAAACTTCCCGAGGACAGGTTCTGCTTTGGAGCTTCCCAAGGTTCTGCTTTAAAACTTCCCAAGGACAGGTTCTGCTTTGGAATTTCCCAAGGATATGTTGTGTTTTGGAGCTTCCCAAGGACAGGTTCTGCTTTGGAATTTCCCAAGGACAGGTTCTGCTTTGAGACACCCCAAGGACAGGTTCTGCTTTGGAGCTTCCCAAGGTTCTGCTTTAAAACTTCCCGAGGACAGGTTCTGCTTTGGAGCTTCCCAAGGTTCTGCTTTAAAACTTCCCAAGGACAGGTTCTGCTTTGGAATTTCCCAAGGATATGTTGTGTTTTGGAGCTTCCCAAGGACAGGTTCTGCTTTGAGACTTCCCAAGAACAGGTTGTACTTTGGAACATCCCAAGGACAGGTCCTGCTTTGGAATTTCCCAAGGACAGGTTCTGCTTTGAGACTTCCCAAGGACAGGTTCTGCTTTGGAGCTTCCCAAGGACAGGTTGTGCTTTGGAATTTCCCAAGGACAGGTTGTGCTTTGGAATTTCCCAAGGACAGCCTATGGGATGCAGGGAGAGCCCCATTTGCTGTTCCAGCTGTTTCCCCCACCCCGGGGAGGTCTGTCCCCCACAGCTGTCCCCCCTCGGTGGCTGAGGCTGCAGGGGGATGAGCAGACCCTCGCCTGGGGTGGGACGTGGTGGGGGTTTCCTTAACCCCTCCCTGGGCTGTGGGGTCCCAGCAGCTCTGCTGATCCCAGCTCCCCAGCTGCCTTCCATCTCCATGGAATTAGGCAATTATTAAGGTTAAAACTTCCTTGAAACTTGGGAAATGAGGAGGGAGATCCCAGCTGAGGGTGGCCGTGCCAGGACAGGGTTGTTCTGAGGATACAGAATCTCGTTGGTTACTTGTGAAGTAAAATTAAAGCAAAATTTTGCCTCGTGCTCTGATTCCTTCCTTGATTGCTGTTTTCCCTGGATTGCTGAAGCCTGGCTTTGTTTCATTTTACCAATAAGCATCAGAACATCCCTGATGAGCTGAGTGCCTTTTCCCTGCTTGGGTGTGTTCTTCATTTCAGAGCAGTGGCTGCTCATTATGTGAGAGGCCTGAAAATGATGATTTCTGTGTTACCGACATGGTGAATGTGCCGAAAATAATCCAAACCCAGGAATACACTGGTAAAAAGCAAAAACATGGTATAACAGGGTTAAAAAAATAACTTGCCTCTTCATCTGATGGAGCTCCCACAGCGGAAAAGAACAATTAATCGCCAGGAAGAACCCAAAGCAGGGGAAATAACAGATCCACATCCCAGCAGGGCCTCAAACAGGCTGCTCATCATGAACCTCCTAATCTGCATTGCAGCTCTCATGTTTAATATTCACCGGGGCCAAGGGGCACTGCAGCCTCTCCTGCTAATCCCAAATAATCCCTTCCGTGTTCAGGGGGATCTTGCTCCCGGTTGCTGCCTTCAGAGCCAGGGCCACGAGGAATTAACTGCAGGATGTCCCTTGAGTCTGATGGCTTTTGTAGCTGCTTTCCCCCCTAGCTCCAGGCTGTGGGTTTGGGTTTTTGATGATGTAGAGATCCTGTTGTCAGGATCTGGTGAATCCTCCGAGCTCCTGCTGATCAGTGGAAAGGAAGATACGTGGGGTGGAAAGTGTGCAGGTAGAAATTTCCAAGGAAATGACGCTGGAGAGTGGTGGTGGTGGTGTCAGGGCTGCTCTGAAGAGCTTCAATTTCTTTCAAGGTGCAAAGTCAGGTTTGGGGGGAAATAATACTGCGAAAAAGAGGCATCAGAAGGTGGACTGCAGGTGTGTTTTGCAGAGCTGTGCCGCCATATTCTGTTAATTATTGTTAATTGTGCAGATGTAGGTGGAAACATTTGTACATTTTATGCAAATGTATTGTGCTGGTCTCTGTCCTGCTCTGCAAGTGAAGTTCTAGTGAAGGCAAAAATAAAAGAGTCTGGGAGAAAAAATTAAAAAAAAACAGAAGCCAAATATTCCCTAAATAAATTGCAACAGCAAGACCTTTTGAGGAGATCAAAATGTTCCTCTTTCAAACCTGGAGACTGGAAATAATGCACAAACCCACATTTAGAACAGAAAATCCTTGGGTTTTTGCCCCAACTGCTCTCAGGGGAGCTGGGGAGAGGGAGGATGCTCTGGGCACTTAAGGGTTGCAGGATGCTGTTTGGAAAAGCAGCTTTTTCCCTTGGATTGCTGCTTCCAGCCAGGAACAATAAGGAAAACAGATGATCTTAAGCAGTTATGTGCTAGAAGTGCCTCATTTTATTTTATTTCCCTTCAGAAAAGAAATATTTTCAGGGGAGTAAGTGTGTTTAGGAGTGAGAGGAATAAGGGACTTGTCTTTCCAAACAAGCTGTGGGGCTGCTGGTAGATAAAACCAGCACTGAGAGATAAAAGAAACAATGGGAAGAATTCCACTGATTGATGGATGAAATGGAAGAGATTTGTCTTTAGAAATAAACTGTAAGTCTGCTGATAAATGAAATTGTATATTGAGAGATGAAAGAAACAATGGGGAGAACCGTGAATTCCAGGAATTAAAAGAAGAAAAATTGTAAAGGGGGGGGGTTATACATGAGAAGGGAATCTCAGGTATCAGGCGTTCCGGGCAGTCTGTGCCTCTCAAATCCCTCAGCCAGTGGGGAAAGAGAGAGGGAAATGCGGCCGGGAAATTGGGATAAAAAGGAGGCTGCGCCCTCCAAAAATCGGAGAGATCCCAGGGGAAATGCCCCATGGGCTCTCCCTTTATTGGAATAAAGTAACAGGGACTCCTCTGTCTCCTTTGTGGACACAAACCTCTGGTGTTTGTGGACAGATTTTGCTAACAGGAGTGCAGTCCCCCTGGGCAGAAGGGGAAGGTTTCCGTGCGGTTCTCTCGGAGGGGTGGGAGCAGCAAGGCTCCCTCGGCTCCTGCTGCTGTCACTGCCGCGCTGGGGGAAGGATGAACTCCCTGAAATTCCCGCGGAACTGCCAGGACCCTCCTCCAGCAGATCTCTGGGAATGCTCCTGCTGGAGATTAATTTTGCAGCTGGAGCCTGCTGGAGGTGAAGAGGGAGATGCCCAGGGGGAGTTTGGAGGGGTGGGTGGATGGCACAGAAAGCCCCAGGCTGCAGCGACCCCTTCACAGGGGTGGAGAGATCTGATGAATTGATCATTAATAGATGATTTAAATCAATCCCTGGAGAGGTCTGTGTGTTGCAGGGTCTGTGAGCCAAGAGAGAGCACAAGGACCAAGCTCTTGATATTTCTAATTTCCATTCCAAGGGCTCTCCTAGAACAAAACTTCACACTCAACAAATTGGGCACTTGAATCCAGTTCTAAAACACACCCACTTCTTGCTTTATTAACTGGCGTGGAGTTTAAAGCAAAGTTTCCCCTTTTCTAACATGTAAGGCAAGTTGGAAAAAGCCTTTTCTTCGCACCTAAAATTTTTTCAATTGTCCCCAGACCTGGTGCAATTGAAAGGCCTGGGGGTTTGGTGAGTGAATAAATCACAGAGCTGATGTCTGAGGAATTGCAGAAAAGCGTAATGAGTGAACAGGTGATGAGTTTCATAAATGCCACCTTGTTTTCAGCAGCACGGGTTTGGCTTTACAAAGGATTAATTGCACTCTCTGGGCTGTGCAGAATCCCATGTGCTGAGCACTGAGTTTGGGAATTTTAATCCCACTGCTGCACATGAAGCAGCTTTCCAGCATTTTCTTCCCTCTGCTGCAGCAGCCAGGCCAAAAACCCAGCCCTGGCCTCAGGCTGAGCCCTCTGAAGAGGAGCTGGGGCTGTGAGGGACCCCAGTGCACAAATAACATTTATTTTCCTCGCCCAGAGTGGAGCCCTCCCTCAGCTCTGCCCAGGAGAGACACACTTGACATATCCCAAGTCGTTACATCAATTAGCTAATGCCTAAAAAGTGCTCTGAGGAGGAAGAGCATTAAAGAAATAGGCAGCAGTGTTAATATTATTTTTAATAAATAGAAGAGCACATCCCATCATGAAGGCTCGTGTGATGAGTACATTTTCTTGTGTAATATCCCACGGCCCGTAACTCCAGAAGAATTAAGAGTTCTCATTATTTCAAGCTTAGACTTTAGGTGCTGTATAGAGGTCAGGCTTTTATTGTCCTCAAAAATAGGTTAAAATTTCAAGCATTTTTTCTATTTTTCACTTCAGGAAGATGAAGGAGGGCAGCCTGACAATGGTCTGCACCTCGTACCCACTGCTCGGGTACATAATGGGGCCAGGGAGCTTTTCTAAAGGTCCTGTATTGAAATTCTGTCCAGCTGCCTTGCAGTGAGATACAAAGGTGGATAAAGAAATCTGGATCACACAGATAAGCTCCCAAAATGAAGGCCAGGCACAATAGAGTGAAAAGCAGAAACGTTATGTAAGTGCATTATTTTAATTGAAGAGCAAAACGTCCTCACCGGTTGTTTTTTTTTGGGAGCTGGATTGTGAGGGAATGGGAAAACTGAGGGCTTGCCATTGTCTCCCTGCAGACATTATCTGGCCTCCTTGGAATCAACAGGATTTCTTGATTTATTTAATTAAACTTTGAATTTCACCCATCAGCTTTGGGATCTGAGGGGGTTCTGTTCCTTCACTGCCCATCCCTGACTCTGGCACTCGTGCTTGGGAGAGGAATTGCAGTGGTCGCTCAGTCTTTGGAGAGATTCCTTGAATTGAAGGTGTTCCAAAAAGCTGGTTTTTTGCTGGGAATGGAAAGGAGACTCCTTGGGGAGACCCTGATGCCTGAAGTGGCTCCCCAGAAACAGAGCCCAGGCAGGAGAGAGGGAATAAAGGTGGATATTGATTGGAAAGGCCTCCAAAGGCACAGCCTGGGGAGCCAGAGGCTGCTCTCACCATGGAGCCCAGCATGGACCCCGAGTCACGAGTTCTTCACCCCTTTAGAGCTTTGGGCCATTTGCATCTCAGCATCAATTCCCCAATTCAAACTTTAGCTCATGATGGCATTTCCCCAGCTCACCCCCCCTTCTCAAGGTGTTGGGTTGCACATTTTGGGCCCAGGACAGTCTGGGTGTCCTTGGAGAGCAGCCTTGGAGAGGCTTTGTTGTGTCACTGTGACCGTGAGAGAGCAGCAGCTCCCAGGCTGCAAAACCCTGCAGAGTCACAGCCTGAGCACTGCAGGGTTTGGGAAATAGCAAAGTTAAAATCCAAGGCATCATTCCCACTGGGGTTGGGGTGCTCCACCCTCCCTCTCCTGACCCGCTCAGCTCCAGCATTGCCCAGCATCCCTCTCTGAGACAGACCCAGCAGCAGCTCCCTGCTCCATTTGCCATCACTCCAATGACCTTTCCTGGCCTTTCCAGGGAGCCAAAGCTCAGCTGGAGGTCACCTTTACCAAACCCTCAGCAATTGGTGTGTCTGAACCTACACCTGACCCGCAGGAGGGGATTTGTGGCTGGAACTGCTCCCCACAGCCCCAAAAGACCACAGTTATTCCAAATAATTCTGGATTATGCCCCATAAATTTAGTAAGGTGACCCGGGAGTGTTCATTAGAATTTATTTTAGCCACACTTATTGTCACTTAAGAGCCTAAACAAGGAGTGATGGTTCTTGGAGCAGTAACAGTAAATTCTGGTTACTGCAAACACGGATGCCTCATTACATCCAGTCAGGGTCTATTTCCCCTTTACAGCCATAACTGCAGGAAAGCATTGGCTTTAATTTATGGAGAAGGATGCACGGCAGTCTTGGCTCCCCTATTTACATAAACACCAGAGCCAATTAATCTCCTGTAAAGGCTCCAGAGTGCTGGGTAAAATGCAAAAGCCTCGTTCCACAATGCCCAGGGGAGCCGTGGGACAGCCCAGGCCAGGGCGTGTGACTGAAAATCTGTCACAGAGATAGGCACGAACAGCAGGGAAATGGACCTTTCCTTATTTCAAGTGGAATTGTGATCCTTTCCGTGAAAACTCATGCGTGGATTCTCATTTGCCAAAGGATAGGGGTGAAAGTCGTGCCAGAGAAAGAGGAATAGCCCAGGTAGCTATTCCTCTCCATTTTTATTGCAGGAATGTTTGTCTCATCTCCTCCCCCTGTGAAATGCTCTGTGATTTACCACAAAATCTTTTAGACCAGTGCTGGAACATCCATAAGGGAGAGCTGGATGGAAAATGGAGCTCCAGTGTCAGGATCAGCCCTGCTGGATAAGCATCTTTGGGGTTTAATAGTTTATTGTGCTCCTGATAGATTATTCTATATTCTGTTATGTTCTGCTGAGCAGCCTCCTGACCTGCAGGTTTTTATGTGTTACAGACAAAAGAGAGGGAGGTGCAGCCTGGATGGGCAAAGGGCAAATTCAGATAACCAGGGAACAGCCCTTTTTTTGTTTCATTCCTCTCCAAAAACCTAATTGTGCTCCACAGATCATTAATTGTAACAAGTGAGCAACCACACAGGTCAGCAGAGAAAAGGAGCCAATTAAAGAATATTTAGATGCTGTAAATATTTGGAGAGCAGTGGCTGCTCTGGAAATCTTTGCAGATACAGCAACTTTGGCCAAAAATCTTCTTTCTCAAGCTGTTGCCTGAGCAGGAAGGAAATGCTGGAGGTTTTCAGAGCTCAAGGCAGGGCTTGTGTGTTCCTGAGCAGGGAGAAGGTATTTGCCTGTCCATTGATTGAATTTCACCTTCAAGCCCTTGAGCAATAACAGGAACAAGCTCCAGGATGTTACAGCAAAACCTCATTTTTGCACATGCTGACTCTGTCTCCAGAAGCAAATAATTCTTGCAATAATTCCATTTTTTTTCCCTGCTGTCCCCTAAAGGTTTGTATTTTTCATCTCAGACCTTTAGCTCGGTCCCGTCCACATCTCAACCTATTTTATTGTTGCTGCAAGAGATAAATTTTGGGTGTTGCTCACATGAAATATCTGAAGCTATTTTTTGATTCCTTGGACATGGCACAGCTGTTCTGTGCCCTCTCCAGGACTTTCAAGATCAGGAATTCAATGTATCTTTCAGGGCACAGCTATTTTTCAAGAGGAATTTTCCCACGAAAGCTTTTGGCACTAAAAAAGTTTGGAGTTCTTGTCACTTCTTTGGAGAATCAGAGAGAAAAGAAAAGATTTTTGGAGTTTTGTGGTTCAAATTTGAACATGTGGTTTTGCAACTTGATGTTGTGTTTGCCCGGAGCAATGGAATCAATGGAAAGCAGCCTTTGGAAATCAAAATGAAAGGAGAAATTAATATTTTTTTAATCCCAAGAGTTCTCCAAATTGTTGTTATTTTCGCACCTGATTATTTTTTTAGAATTTTACAGATTTGCTGGTTTTATTCTGCACAGTGATCTCATCATTTGGGGCCCACTGATGTGACAACTTCTTGTTATTTCTCTTGGTAGCTGAGAAGTTTAAAAAGACCCTGTTTCCTAAGGATTGGTGCTGTAAAAAGGCTTTTCCAACTTGTCCAACCCCTTTCTGGTGTCATTCCCAAAAATCCTCATCCCTGCCCTGACTCCATTTCAGCTCAGTCAGTGGCAGCTTCTCTGTGCACACTTTGTTGTTTTTTTTTTTAATTTTTCATTTGATTTATGAAAAAAAAACCAGTGAAATTGAGTTTACAAAAAAAAGTTAAACTTCTTTAAATGCTATCAATTAAAGAAAACAGTCAATACCATAAAACAAGTGGAGAAAATACATGGAAATGCTTGAATTTCCTTGTTCTATTTGCCGGTTCCAGGAGTGTTTTGTGCAATCAATCCAGGTACAAAATTAACCTGCAAATGTCCCTTTGTCCTGGAAACAATGCCCTGGAAATGAGATGTTCCCTGAGGTTTTTGAGGGAAGATTCACAAAACAATCTTAAAACAGCCAAAANNAAAAAAAAAAAAAAAAAAAAAAAAAAAAAAAAAAAAAAAAAAAAAAAAAAAAAAAAAAGAAAGAAAAAGAAAAAAAAATCCAACTTTTGGTAATTCTTGAGTCTCTGTTTTCGCATCCTGAATTGAATGAATGCAAATGATTATTTTGTTTTTCTTAATCACTGCCAATAATTCCGATTAGTGCAGCTGATGATCTGCTGGGGCTGGATGCATCACACGCTGGAGCTTCCAGCCTCCTATTGATTGATTCTTTGCAGTGGACCTTAAAAAATCCATTAAGGAAGAAGTCGGATGATGTGAATTAATTCTAAATCCTTTGTTGGGAGGAGCAGTTGGGGAAAAAA
>WEKY01019745.1:0-14687 GCA_013390045.1 Picathartes gymnocephalus | reverse complement strand
AAAAAAAAAAAAAAAATTCCAAAGCAGAACAAAACGAGCTGCCTTCCCTCTGAAGGCTCTGTCTGCAAAGGTCCCCAAAGCTGTGCCAGCCCACGGCTGCTGAAGGCTCGCAGTGAACTCCAGCTATTTATAACTGGGAAATTGTAACTGGACCCTTGCTGGATAAAGCCTGAACTGGAGGATCGGGATATTTGGTGTTTTCCCTTTGGGCTTTGCACAGCCCATCACAGCAGGATGAGCTGGAGACGATGTGGGGGGAGCTCAAACCACATCTCTTCACTCTTCTGCTGCTGCAGGGAGGGTCTGATGTGACCTTGGACTTGTCCGTCCACCACCAGTGATTCCAGATGCGATTCCTCCTTCTCTGGGGCTGAATTTCAGGTTTTCCTTGAGCACAGTGTGTGCCTGCATTGTCCACTGTGTTTAATAATCCAGAAAAAAATTGGGACTGCGTGAGCAGTTCTTTATTTCTTGCCTGCTAACAAAAAGTCTGCAGCGCTGCTTGGGAAGGTCAAGGCTGTTTGACACTGCCAGGATGCTGGTATTCTTGGAACAACCATCTGTTCAGAACACAGTGAAAAATCGGTTTCTGACTGCCCAAAGTCACTTCAGCTCGTGAATAAAATTAAACAGAAAAAAAGAAAAAAAAGAAGAAGAAGAAGAAAAAAAGTACAGCAGTGTTTTACCACCAACAACAGAGAAATGTCCATTTGGAAAAATCGATGTTTCTGTCCATGGCTGTCCATTTCTGTCCACGAGTGGACGAGGGATGGTTTGTTCGTGGTGGGATTCAGGTGTTCTTGGCCAAATATTAAGCCCTTGGGAGTGCCACTGCGTGAGCAGGAGGAATTCTGTGCACAGCTGGGCTGGAATGAGTTGCCCAGGGGCCCTGGGAGGGAGGGAGGAGCTGAGCACAGGGACCCCCAGAGCCGGGAATGAGGCTGGAAATCACCTGTGAGCTCCTCCCCCAGCCCAGCCAGGAGCTGCTTTATTTGTCCTTTTGCCTTTCTCTCTGCTGCATTTGTACATTTTATGAAATTGTGGAAACTTTGAGAGTCTTTTTTCCATGTCTTTGTTCCTTTTCTTTTTTTCTCCCAGCAACTTCAGTATTTCCTCATCTCTGCCTTATTCTTTTTAATGAGTTTTTACCAGCTGCTGGATTTTCATCTCTCGCTCTGTTCTTCGCCCCTTTAGGCAGGACCCAAAAACATGATCCAGTGACTTCTGCGGGTTTTGTGTCTTGCTGGTTGGCCCCAGAATGTGCCACATTTTGATCATTGTGTTTTCCAAAGCAAATTGGATGTTGCAGCCTGGTGGGGATTGGTCTCTGCTCCCAGGTCACAAGTGATAGAACAAGAGGAAATGGGCCTCAAGCTGCACCAGGGGAGGTTTAGATGGGATATCAGGGACAATTCCTTCCCTGGAAGGGTGGTCAGCCAATGGAACAGGCTGCTCAGGGAGGGGATGGAATGTCCATCCCTGGAGGTGTTCAAAAAATGTGTAGGTGTGGTTCTTTGGGGCATGATTTAGTGGTGGGATTGCCAGTCTTGGATTAATTGTTGGGCTCTGTGATCTTAGAGGGCTTCTCCAACCTTAATGATTCCATGATTCTGCTCACAGACCAGCTTCTCTCTGTTTCTTTGATAATTTGAGATTTTCTTGCAGCTTGAATTAGTGAAAATACTTCTCCCTTGAAGCTGGTGTTGATCAATGTCTGTGTCTTCCCACTGTGCTGTGAATTTCCTGGTGCTGCCATGGTCATCACTGGGATGTTCTGGGCTGCTTTTTGGAATTGAACTTCAGGACACAGTGAGTGGAAAATCCCAGCAGAAATATTGCAGGATCTATATAATGGTGTGGTTTAGAAGAATCTGGAAGGGTCCAAGGCCAGGTTGGATGGAGCTTGGAGCAACGTGGGATTGGGAAAGGTGGGATGTGAAAATCATAAGCTTTGGTGAGGTATTGTACATGGCAGGCTGCTGAAAATTATCAACGTGACAAAAAAGCTTTCTGGCGTGGGAAGTTTCATTAAGAGTTACATCTCTGAGTTCAGTCCCAATTTAATAAGAGATAACGTCTCCAGCTTCTTAAAATTTAATTTGATAGTTTATGAAGAAAATAATTAAAGCATATTGTGGCATCAGTCATTTTTGATTTCAGAGAAAGTCTGTATGAAAAAAAAAAAGAACCAGAGAACAGAGTTATATTGGCCTGGAATTTCATTAGTCCTTATTGACAGAACATCCACTAATCCAAAGTAAATGGGAAGGAAATGATGGAAAAAATAATAAAGGGCAATCTTGACCCTGAGGCACAGAAAATGGGAGTTGGTGGGAAGTTTGGAAAAGTTGCAGCTCTGTGGGGAAAGAAGATATCTCCAGTTCCTAATAAAGAATTGTGCTCCCCTCTTTGGGAGATAAAGAGATAAACCAACTTTTGGGGTTCTTCAGTCTCACCAAACAGAGCATCTGGCAGTCAGAGAATCCTGGGATCACTGCAGCTGGAAAAGATCTTTCAGACCATCCAGTCCAGGTGTCCAACCATCTCCTGGAGTCCTGTGGGACCAGCACCAAATCAGAGCTGCTGGTCACTAACGAGTGTCTGCTCTTCATCACGGCTCACCTGGGGGCAGGTGAGCAAAGCAGAACCTGTGGGATGTTCTTCAGTCATCAGAGCCCTGATTCCTGGATCAGGACAAGCTCTTTATCCCCTCCTGGCAGACCACACTCCTGTTACTTTTTTATCACTGACTTTCCCTGCACAGTTTTGCTTTGGGAATCCAAAATCAGAGCACCTTTTTTTTTTTTTTTTTTGACATAAAAATTTTGTGGCTCTCGCCAGGTCTCTGCCCAGAAGATGTTCCTGAGTGCCTCATCTGCAGGCCACACCGATGGCTTTCAGAAAGTGTCTTGAAGATTGGATTTGCCTCTGGAATGGTTTTAATCAAACTAATTTTTTTTTTTTTCCCCCTGTCACTTTTTGGACACTTTACAGCTTTCAGTGACTGCCTTGAATCAGGTCCATAGGAAGGTCTGACAAGCCAAAAATAGATTAATCTCAAGCCTCTGCTACAATTACCACTTGGATTTCTGTATCACTTCCTGCCTAAGTGGTTTACAAGCAATTACAGCCTAAGCCTTGCAGAGCCTCTTGGAAGGAGCATTTCCCGCTGCCTGTGCAGGGGGGAGCGGAGCATGGAGAGGATCAGTCCTGGTGGGCATCCTTGGGGAGTGACAGGGCATGGTGCTCCACTGCTAATCCAGCTTTAGGAGACTTGCCCGAGGGAATTTAGGCAGGAAAGGAGAATCCAGGTGCTGTCCTGCAGCGGGAGCTGGGTTTAGTCAGGCTGGAGCTCTGCTGCTGACAGCCCTGCGTCTGTTCTGCCTGCTGGGCTTAAGGCACATAGGTGGAAGGACAAAGGGGTGCTGGAGTCATTGCTGGGGTCAAACCAAGGTTTAGGATGTGCTGGGAAGTTTCTGGGGTCAATCACAGTTAATCCCTTCCTCGTGGCTCCCCTGTGCCCAGCAGAGTCACTGGGAGTGACAGAGCCTGGGGCTGTTCCCTCCACGGCCTTTCCTCCGGGGTCACCCTGAGCAGCTGGTAATGTGAACGTGGAATGAAGAATCACCTGAGGATTGTGTTTCATAAAGGAGCTGGGAGGCTGCCAGCAGTCCCAAACAGATCCCGAGCTCTTTACATCCCTGTTTCCAGTTTTTTTTGGATTTCAATGGGTTTAGATACCTGGAAATTAATTTGGTGAAGTGTCTCGTGTTAAATCAGGATTCCTTTAGAACTGGGGGGGACGGATGGGAGCTCAGGTCCACTCTGGTTATTTTGGCTGGACGCAGGAAGGGCAGTGCTGTGGCCATCCCTTGGGATGCACAGAGCAGGATAACTGGAATTTTGTGTCCCCAAGCCATGTGCCCAAGCAGGAGCTGGCAGCAGTTCAGTGGAACAGAATGGCTGAACAACTTCTCACCAGGCACAGAGGCCACAGATGAGTTCCCTGTGCTGTTACTGGTTGGATTCAATCAGAATTTGGGATTGGGAGAGCTATGTTAGTGAGCGTGGGATAGCTGGAGGAGCAGGAAGAGGCGGAGGAACCCGTGGAAGCACTCGGAATGGAAGGGGAGTGTGTGCCATGAATGGTGCAGCCCATGGATAATCCTGATTACAGCTGCAGAGCTGCAGCCTGGCCCTGCTCTGCCACTGGGCAAAACCTGGGCAACGTTTGTGTGAACACCCTTGAACGGCAGTTTTTAAAAAGCAGGATTTTGTTCACTTGGTAAGATTAATTTAAGCACGGCGTTGCCGGCTCTGCCCCCAAGCCTTAATGCCAAAAGGCAGGAAGAGGGTCAGAAATCCCCAGTTCCTTCTGGAGGAGGTGCCAGCAATGATATATGGGCAAATATATATTTATATGTGTATATATTGCATATCCAGAGCAAGTCTTCAATAGGAAACTCCCAGCTCCTTCTGTTTCAGAACTTCCTTATCACCAGTGATGCTCCAAAGGTGCTGTTTCATAGTGGACCATTATCCTGCCTTTTCTTCCCAGAAAATTGCACTGTGCAGCACTATCAACCGGAATAATGCAACTCCTGTTGGAAAGACATCTTATTTTTTCCTTCCTGGTTGCTTAATTAATTTCTTTCCACTTCTTTTATACTGTTTGATGAATGTTATTTCCAACTACTGTCAAAGGGAATGTGAGGAGGGAAAAATGAGCCACCTACACACTGCTTCTAATACAACTGCATCACCCTTTGAAAAGCAGGGAATTAATAAAAATAGGTGTTAGCCCATATGCTTGACAGGGAGCATTTGGAATTGCCAGGCGTGTTTCTACCCTAATTATCTTTGTCGGGCCATTTTGTAAACTGAAAAATCCCCCAAGTTAAATAAAAACTCAGAGAACGGGCCAGGATATTGAAAGCTCCACTTTGAAACCAGGAAAACAGAAATTATTCTTGTTTGGGTTGTTACCTCCCACCCAGAGACCTCTCACGGCACATTCCCACGAAAAGCAAAATGAGCACATCTGGTGCTGTTGTGAGTCGGGTTTGTTTGAAGGTTATTGGGCATTTCTGAGGGAAATCTGACAAATCTGGGCAATATTTCAGCGTGGGAGAAAGCCTCCAGGTGGAATCACACGGAGAGGTTTTCGTGTCCCTTCATGAAGTGATGATTAACCCGAAAGGGTAAATGTGGGATATTGCTGCTGCTTTGGGTTCTGCCAGGGTTTGGGGTGGTTTATCAGAGCCACTGGCACAGCAGCATCCTCTGCAGCTCTGTGGAAGGGAAAAGGGGGTGCCTGTGGGTTCCTTAAGGCAGGGGTGCAGCTCCCCCAGGCAGAGGTGGCACTGGAGGAGGTGGTGATGGCTGAGCACACACCCAGAGCGGGTCAGGCTGCACACAGAGGTGAAGGTTGGGTTATTAGGAATTAATTAGGCAGATTCCTGAGCTGGGGGACCCAAGCTGGAGCTTTCAGGCAGGTCAGCACGCACAGGGCCAGCTGCTGCCTGCACACAGTCTAACAGCACACTTGACTTGGGGCAGCTGCTGCTCCCAGCCCGGCTCCAGGGGCCATTCCCCCCCTTCACAATGCTGAGGGAATAATTCATGGGCGAAGTTTGTCTTTTATTCATGTTTGTGTTTCCCATTTCAAAAATCTGTGCTGGAAGATTTATCGAAATAAGCTTTTTTTTCTTTCGTTCTTTCCTGAGACCATAAGAAAAGCTGCTGCTGCCTAATTGGAGGTTCCCAGAATCATCTTTCTCCTGTGAATACACACAATATTCATGTTGTGCATATTTGCTGTAGATTGAGTGGGTTCCTTCTTCAAAACTTGCTGTGCTGATGAACGCTTCTTCCCAGGAGAGTTCCCCTTTCAATATTTGTGGAAAACGCACAAAGGACAAGGACACAGTTGAAGTCTCTTAATTTGCAAATGTGTCTGAATATTCATGATGCCTATTTTCATATTCATCCATTTTTCTCCCCTTGTTAAGGCAGCGTGTCTGTTTTAAGGTAGAACACATCTGCCACAGTTTATTTTGGCACCAGAAATATTAATGCAGTGCAGAATTTATCACAGAATGGGTTGGGTTGGAAGGGACCTTAGAGATCATCTAATTCCGCCCCAAATTTGCCAGCAGAAATCCTGCTGTCTGCCTTAATAAACTCCTGATTCATGGAGGTTGATTCCAGCTCCAAGTGAAGGGCAAAAATAGAGAATGCTGTGGTCAAACACGGATGGTGGAAGGGTCACTGTGACTCCAGAGCCGCCTCAGGAGCTGGGGCTGTGTTTGGAGAGGTCCCTCCTTTAGTGTCTCACCCCTGTGAGCTCAGCAGAATTGAATCCCCAAGTGTTTAAAGAAAGGACAGCGTGGAAAGCACTCTGGATCCCCTCAGAAAGAAATTAATTTTCCATTGGAAGCCGGAGCTGCTGAAGCCACTGCCCGTGTTCCCTGCGTGGCCTGAGGCGCCCAGCCTTTCATCTGCTGCCTGTCACAGCTCCTCAGATGGGCTGAGGGGAAAGTTTCCTCCCACATCTTATTGGAACAGGGTGGTTTTTGGGTTTTTTTTGTTTTTTTTTTTTCCCTGAGAAATGTTGCCAACAAAGATTACTTCTCTTCAGGGCTGGCAAACACTATTTCTTAGCTGGGAATACAATTGGCAAAATCACGATAAGGTTTTACAAACAGCAGGATGAACAAAGAGAGGAGAGGGATGTTTTATCTCCCACCCGTGAGGTGCAGGCAGAGGCAGTTCCCACTCTGATGATCTCCAGCGAGCAGTTTTTCTCTGCTGGCTGAGCTGGAAAGCATTGAGTGGCACGGGCTGGTGGCTCCCCAAGGTCACGGGGCTGGCACGTGCGAAGTCCCCACTGTCCCCTCGTGCCTGGCACTGTCCCCCGTGGTGTGGCACAGCAGGGAGCCCCACACCTCAGATTTTGTGTTTTCCACGGTTTTTTTATTCTCTCCTCCTTGAAGGCACCGATGTTCTTCCCCCAGAGCGTTCCCACTTCCCTGTGCGTTTATGGTGATCCAGAGGCGTTCCCTGGGGATGCTCTGGTGCAGCAGCTCTGGGACCTGCTCTGGCAGGTGCAGGAGGGGGCATTTTGCATCCCTGAGATCCTCTCCAGAACAAGAGGTCTCTTCAGACTTTCGGCCTGTGTTTGTTCTCCCTCTCTGTCTCAATTACCTAAGTGTTCGTATCATTCAAAAATTGATTTCAGCCCAGCAAAGCTCCCGACCACGCTCTTGAGTTTTGTTTCCTGCAGAGCCCATAACTAACAAAGCAACAACTTCTTTATTGCAGGATAAAAGCCCATCTAAGAGACAAGCTGTCAGGAGGAATGTGGCACTCTGCACCATTTCTGGGCATTAAAACTTCCATTTATTTTCAAATATTTTGCAGAGCAGCCGGCACCTGGCCTATGGACCGTGCCATTAAATCCCGCTGAACTCGTGTCTGAGAAAGGTTGGAAATTACTGTGCCACCCAAACCCTGGCTGGCACTGCAAGGCAGAAGAAGAAACGTTCAATATTGACATTTTTTCTCCAGGTTCCCTTGCCCACGCACTGTTTGTGTGGCACTTGCCCTGGTGGGTGAAGGCCTGGCTGCTCTGCCTGGCACTGAAACACCTCCTTAAGGCTCCCTGAAATGCAGAAGAACACAGGGATTGCAAGTCCTCCCAGGACAGAACCCATTAAGGTATTGCAAGCCATGCAATTGAATGGCCCTGAAAGTATAATTTGATTGTAATTCAGGAGGTTACTAAAAGGAAATCCATACCAGGCTGAGAGATAAGTGAAAGTGAGGAGTGTATTTACTGAGAGTGGTGAAACGTGAGGTGTGCGAGTCCCTTATCTCCTTTGTCTGCACTTTATCACCCCTGAAGGCAAGTAAAAGGGGAATAATACCTGCTTCACAAGAGGAGATTGGATTAAGTTTTCCCAATGGTCTTGTGGGAGTTATTTCCATTTTGCTCCTGCCTGCATTAGCCTGACTCCTTCAGGCTCTTTCCACATCTCTACAGGAGAAGGTCCTGGCTCATGGGAGGGAGGGGAGCAGGGTTGGTGTGCTGGTTCTTGGTGGAGGAATTTGCCTTTGACCTCTGTAAAGGAATTAAGAGACCTACAACCTCCTCCCTGAGTGCAGGACCCTTTTATTGTGGAGATTTCTTTTTCAGATCCCTTTCTGTTATGCAAACTTTTTGTTTGGCAGTGTTGCCTCTTACAGGTGTTTATTAGAACCATTACTTGTGAGAAGAAACCTGGGTGTGCTCATTTCTCACCGAGGTTTCCCTCACTGCCCTCGTGTCCAGCTCTAATCTGTCTCTGCAGAGACCTGCGTGAGTTGGAAACAGCCCCAGGTATTTTATCTCTATTTTATCTCTATTCTATCTCTGTTGTTTTATCTCTATTTTATCTCTTGGTCCTGCTCTGGACACTGAAGGGGTGCTGCTGCTTCTCCATTATGGAATCCAGTCTCCCTCAGTGCCTCCACCTACCTGAATTCCATTTCAGTGGGAATGAGGGAGCCTGGGTACCAGGTGGTTCTCAGCCACGAGAGTTTGCTGAGGTTTGTTGAGTTATCCAGGCCAAGGCTGACCATGCCCAGGAGATGATTTTGTAGTTCAGCATTTACTGTCCAGATATTCCCATTTTTTTCCTTTTTACATCTATCATAATTTGCTTTACATGCACATGGGTGAAAAGGAGAGTTCCCTTATGGGATGTTATGTTTTCTTCCAGGATGGCTCAGCTCGGAAGAAGCGATCACAGACACTCATCACTTCCACCCAATCCCACACTGCTCGCAGGTGGAACAGGGGAAAACCTCTGCAGCTTGGAGGCTCTGACAGGTACCTGCCAGGAAGTTTATTACTGAAATAAAGGGCTGATTTCCCTGGATTTTCCCTTAGAGGAGGCAGGCAGTGATTCTTTGTTCACTAATGGCCAGTGCTGACCAGCACAAGTTCTCGTTCCTGCCTGAGCTTTGATTTTCAAGGACCACGTGTTTCTTTTTCTACCACTTTTCTTATTTCTCTCTGGTTACTGCTGTAACTGCTGCATCTTCTTGGAGCTCCTGGGCACTACAAGACATCTCCTAGATGTCGAATCTTGTCATTTTTGATAAATCTCTGTGAAGCACAGAGCTCAACTGAAACTGCAGCTCAGCATCCTGAAGTGCCAGTTCAATCTATTTCCAGCATTGGAAAAAAATAGAAGAGGGGGGCAGCAAAAAACCTCACAGCTTTATAGCAGTAATAATGGTGGGAATGAGTTGGTTTTCAGAAAGTCATTTAATCCCTGGAGTATTGGAGATGGCTTTTGAATGTCATGTGTAACAGAGCCCAAGGTAAGGCTATGTCCTCTTGTTGTGGCTTCTATTAAAACGAAGAAACCTTTTTGCTCTGAAAGTTCATTAAAGTGCAGTTTCATTTTACCATTTTCCGGACTGAAACCACAAGTGGAGCAGCCTTCTGGAAATCCTGGGGATTGGGTTTGCCTCAGCACTGTCAGATCACCTGGGTACTGCCCTTCTGTTGTTTTATCCGAGTTTGGGATTTGGAGGGATTATTTGTGCTGGGGGAGAGGCCACGGCAGGGCCTTTTAAGACGTGATTGATTACTCACCAGGAAAGCTGGAGAGAGCTTTTAAAGACACAAATGGGAGCTGGCTGCCTCTTTACAGCCCACAAAATCAGCTGTCTGCATCTCAGACTTTGAAATTTCCTTTTGGTTTCACCAAAAGAGGACAAGTCTCACTCCTGGTTTCACAACAACGCAGCAGTTGGCATCACATTAAATGTCAGGTGAATGCCACAGACAATGAGAATTAAAATTTGGCAGCAGGGTCTGCCTGGTCCTCGGGACCGGAGTTGTTTCCTCACAGATGCTGGTCAGCAGCTCCATGGCTCTGGCCAGGCTCCAGCTCTCCACGAGCTGGGCTGCTGGAAGGCAGGGCAGTGGAGTGAAAAACTCCAGGGTAAAACCTTCCTTCTGCTCCAGCCTCTGCACCTAAAACATTTCAGACTCTGCTTGAGCTGCTTTAGGATAAACTCCTTCTTTTCACCTGCTTTTGCCTGTGGATTCTCTCTGTGCCTGGACATCTCTTCTGTGTGTTTTTGGGAATCCCTGGTGCAAACTCAACTGCTCAGTCTGATATCTTGTCAAGGTTCAGACCCTTCAAAACATCAGCCCTGTTTTAATATTTGGGTTGCTTTAGGTTTCTCTCCAAATACCATTACTTACTAGAAAATCTGCAACCATATATTTAATTATATAGGCTATCCAGAGGTACAGGTAAATGCAAGTGCATTTAGGGCAGGAATTAGGGATAAACAGGATGCCCACCTGTTTAGCATTCAGCTTCATCCTCCCTAACTACCATTTCCATTTGTGCTCTGGTTGTGACACGTAAATCAATGCCCCCCAAATGAAATTGCTTTGTCTAATAATCCTTTGTGCCAGGGTTATCAATAGTTCATTAGTCTTACCTTGCATCTGTCAATAAAAGGTGGAATTGAGAAAGAGAGAGCCCAAGGGAAGCAGTGAGTACGTTCTCTGTGAAAGGTGTCTTCCACCCTGGCCACCCTTCGTCTCCAGACTTATTCCAGGCTCAAGGGTGTAGTTGCACCCCCAAGTTTTATTCACTTGAAACACCTGGGAAGCCTTCACAGGTTTTCATTTGTTCCTGAAGAGCCCCAAAGTGCTCTTGATTCTCTGAGCAATCCTCACACCGTGAGGAGCCAGGACTGGAAACCTCCCAGGACAGCAGCAGGAATGATTTTAGCTGTCCTATTTCAGCTGTCCCCTGGGTTTTGCCACTCCTGCAAAGGCCACTTGTCCCTTCCTGGTGAGGACTCTGTGTGGCCCTGCCCAGGTGACAGCAGAGCCCTGTCTGGGCCAGCCAGGTGCTCCTGACTCATTATCCCAGTTTATGGAGCTTGACAGGAGGCATTGGATGTTATCCCAGCAAGGTGGCACAGCTTCAGGCCACGGTATCTCACTACCAGGTTCTTGCCAGGTTCATCTGGGCAGCATTTTGTGCTCTGGTGCCTCTCACCCCGTCTCCCTGAGCCCCACACAACGTGCCAGGGTCAGTGTGGGTGCCACCCTGGGTCAAAGTTGACCAAAAACATCTCAGACCCTTGGGTAGTTTCAGTTTTTTATTAATTAGCCAGAACTCTGCATAGATTGGCAAGGTCAACGAGCAAGTTGTGTCATTCGTTAGGTACCAAATAATTAGCGATGGCTCCTGGGATGCCACCTGATTCCTTTCATCCCGATTTCCACCTTGTTACAGCAAGTTTTTCTAATGATCAGCACACAAACATTTCACAATTCATCAAACTGTAGAATGTGGAGCACCATATCCTCATCACCAAGGCTTGGGAGGTCTGTGCAGCAGAGGGGGACAGGGCCGGCTCCAAACGGGATTTCTGGTCACGGAGGGATTTCTGATGGAGACCTGGAGGCTGAGCAGGTCCTGCCCATTGTCCTTCAGCTGAGCAACCTCCGTGGGCCTGGCCTGGGCTGGGAGTTGAGTCAGCACATCCAAGAGAAGCAGAGAGTTTTTATTTAGCTCCCTCAAGCGACCTCGAGGGATATGTGGAGTTGGTTTGGAAAAACCCCAGCTGGATGAGCCAAACCCCTCTGGCCTTCTGGTGCTCCAGAAATGAGTTCTTGAACTCACACAAGGCCAGGTTAAGTAGAGCCAGGGAAAAGTTTTGACTGAGAAACTATTTTGTCAGCATATTGTTCCCATGAATGTTTCATGAAGCCTTTGATTCCTTCAGATTTTCCTGTCTGGAGAACATTGATCATGGGTTTGGGTAACTGTGCTGCAAGGAAATTTCTTCTTCCCATTTATTTTATGTCTTTTTCCTTTTTGCCAAAGGATAAAGAGGAGAGGAATGAAAACCTGTAATGCCTACAGAATAATAAAAAAGAAATTCCTTTTGTTTCACTACTGCTGAAAATGACAACAAATTCTAAAACTTTCAAGCTGAGAACAAGAATTTAATTTGAAACTCCTCACCAGGTACATTTGCCTTTTTTGAAAAGACAGTTTTCTTCACATGTAGCTTAGAGAAGTGATCTGGTAGCACTAGGCTACAGTTGGAAAAAAAAAAAAAAAAAAAGATTTGTACATAAAACCAGGGTGATTTAAAACTTCTCCTTGTGTGACAGAGTTTTGGATCAATATTTCATCACAGGAAGTCGGCGCCCTGACTTTGAGTCTCTCTTTGCTGGCACAGGGAAGCTGCTCTGCTCGAGTGTCACTCTTGCCTGGTTTTCTCTGCTGATAAAAGCCAGCAGGGAGAATGAAAGGGGACAAACGCTCACAGCTTTCCAGAAAAACAGGTGGAAAATGAAAGGATTGTGGAGAAAAACAGGTGGAAAATGAAAGGATTGTGGAGAAAAACTGGTGGAAAATGAAAGGATTGTAGTTCTTTTTGAAAGGATGTCTCTTCCCTCCTGGCTGCCCCCATCACACGTCCCCCCTGATGCTGGGATGCTTCCCCTCGGGCAAACATTCCCTGTGATCAGCTTCTCCTGCCCTTTCCAGCTGCAGTGTGGCAGGGGGAGAGCAGTGCCATGGGCAGGTGATGCTCTGGGCTTGTGAGGGATGCACGGAAATGTGGATTCATGAGAATCAGAAAAGGGCAATTTCTAATCTTTCCCCAGCTCCAGGCCAAACGCCGATGTGATTCGGGGAGATTATTCAGTGAGTCAGCTCAAAGTGAGCTTTTCCTCAAGTATCCTGGATTTTTTTTTCTTGAATAAAGCCTCCCCAGAGCAGTCACTGAAGTGGTGTCTGGGGCTGCAGTGCTGTGCTGTGTGCTTGGCTGATGGGAGCTGCAGCCACAGGCAGGACAAAGCCATGGGAAAACGGGACACTGAGAAGGTCAGGGGATATTTGGCACGTTTATCACTGTCTGCTCCTCGCCAAGCTCTTCCAAAACCTGACTGTGGCTCTGACTGTCACACTGTGTTTGGAGACAGGTCCAAGAAATGACTCAGGGCCCATCTGTGTTGCCAAATTTCTTCACTCTGTTGTTTGCTCCAGGTCTGACTGTCTGTGCTGGTCTGGGGTGAGCCAGCTCCTTCCCTCCAAGTGGGAATTCTCCAGGGCTGCTGCCACAGTTGCAGAGCGTATCCCCGTGATGCCTTAAGTTTGAAGGTTTTTTCTCTGTCCTGCTTTAGTGTGCAGCTCTCAGCTCCACATTCAGTGTCACTGAGCTCTCCTCACAGGGCACTCAGACACAACAATTCTCTCCAGCTCAACATTCCAGGACAATCCTTCCCAACCTCAGCCTCAAAAGCACCAACAACGTCAAAAAGAGGAGGCCGAGCAAGGAGGATGGAACTCCATCATTCCCAGGGATTCATTGGCCAGTTCAGCTCCAGATGCAAATGGAGCAGAACTTCTCCAAGTGTGAAACCCCGTGCCCAGGCCCCTTTTCTGTGCCCATCTCGAGGCCCATCCTGGCAGGGCTGCAGCCGGGCTCTGGCATTGCCAGGCTGTGCCCTTGGAAGGCCTTGCCATAAATCCCTGCTTTATTCCTCTCCTTCTGTCCGCCCTCTGCTCCAGCTCACATTGGTCAGGGATCACCCATCCTCATCCTGCTGTGCCACAGCTCTGAGCTGGGAAACATCCCTGCTCTCCTCTCAGCTGTCTTGGAGCCACCCCCTGTCACCACCCTGCTGCAGGATGGTCTCGAGGCCACCGGAGCTGCTCCTGAAGGCCAAAGAGGGGGGAAATATTCAGGGTTGGATTTTGAGAATGAATCCTTCCCTGTGAGGGTGGGGATGCCCTGGCACATTTTCCCAGAGAAGCTGTGGCTGCCCCTGGATCCCTGGAAGTGTCCAAGGCCAGGCTGGGCACTTGGAGCAGCCTGGGATGCTGTGGAAGGTGTCCTTGCCTATGGCAGGGATGGAACTGGATGATATTTAAGGTCCTTCCCCCCCGCAAACCATTCTGGGATTTCAGGGCCCACTTTAGTTCTGAGTTGCACGGTTTTAGTAACAATTTAAAATTTACAGCACCCACTGAATGTAACTTTGGATGGGAGCACAGATATATATTACTTTTTTTCCTAGTTTTATCAACAAATATAGCCCTTCCTAACAGCCTTTCTACCCTCTTGCCTCACAATTTATTTTTGAAAGTGCTATAAATAGGTAATGCTCTGGATTGGGTCAGTTCCCCAGGGAAATAAGTGCATGCCACTTACATATTAGAGGTTAAATTCTGCCGGCCTTAAACTCACTGAGGAGAGCATTAGGGGAGGTGTAAGGCAGGGAAGAACTTGCAACTGTGTACAAATGTAATTTAATGAATTACACCAATACCGTTTTTAGAAATCTTATTATAGGGTCAATTTATTTTGTCAAGTGACCAGTAATTAATTTTATAGATGTTAAAGAGAGTAAACTCTAAACTCTCTGCTCTTGACTCGGAGCTTGGCATTACAAAATAGAAGACTGGTGTGTGCTGGGCTTTCAGAGGTGCTCTCGGTGTGGGCTCAGGGATGTGATGGGGTGAGGGAGGAGATGCGAGGGCAGGGTAAGAGCCCTGAATGTCCTTTGATCCAGGCAGGGCCAGGGCTGCTCTGGCTCCTCTGCCCTGGCAGAGTGCACCTTGCTGGTGGTGATGCCTTAGGATTTT